>LBNU01033273.1:87352-99576 GCA_014162995.1 Artemisia annua
AAAAAAATGCAGACACATGAATCAAAGGACAAACAAAAATGCACACATGAATCAAAACCAAACAACATGGAAACTCCTAGCACATTTATATAGACACATGAATCAAAGGACAAACAAAAATGCCTTACTTCATAAACCAGGCCCACGAGAGAAGATACAAATCACAAATGGGTCCAAGGCCTCCAAAGAACAATAGCAAAATGAAATCTTAACTATCCTATAAAAATGCTTTTGAACCCAAACAGTAGTGCAAACCACGAACACAAACCAAACACCAGCAAAGACCAGGAAGATACGCCAAACAGCAGCTTAAAATGCAGCCTGCATTTTTAGTCATAACCAATTGATACAGTAGATATAACAAACAAATAGAACCAATGTCAAATGCGATCAAGAACATCAGAAGGTCCTGAAATCCATCTCTCCCATACTGCATGAATACATACTGCAAACATGACACTGCAAACACCCATAAACTTAAATTGCATACTTCATCTCAAAACCACACTAGATCTTAGAACCTGTATCACAGACTTGCAGACCTTACACGACTGCATACACACTGTAACATATTTGCAGAAATTTTATTACAATATAGATAAATAAAAGCTTTATCACAATATAGATAAATCCAATTATTCAACTACTAAATCAACGTTACTCTAGTTTTCTTCTTCATCGTGTCCAAAGCGCTCCCAAACATGTTCGACCAAATCTGAACGAAGTTGATGATGTACTAAACGATCACGTACTTCTGCCGTTTTTTGAAGATACTCCTGAAATTGTTGAATATGCCCTTGTGTCACTGGTGTATTTACTACATCATCTGATAAACTACTTATTGCATTTCCTTCATTCTCCACTATCATATTATGCAATATGATACAAGCATAAATTATATCACTCATTACATGTGGGTGCCAAAATCTTGATGCTCCTCGTACAATTGCCCATCGAGACTGGAGAACACCGAATGCGCGTTCAACATCTTTTCTAGCAGCCTCTTGCATTTTCTTAAATTTTATTCTCTTAGCATCTTGTGGGTGTGGAAAACTTTTTACTATTGTAGCCCATTCGGGATATATACCATCCGCAAGATAATATGCCTTTGTATATTCACTCCCATTCACAATAAAATGAACTTCAGGAGAGTTACCTTGCAATACGTCTTTAAACAAATGAGATTGATTCAGGACATTGATGTCATTGTTAGACCCTGCAACGCCAAAAAATGCATGCCAAATCCATAGGTCTTGTGAAGCAACTGCTTCAAGCATAATGGTAGGGACTCCTTGATCACCTCGAGTAAATTGACCTTTCCATGCGTTAGGACAAATTGATTTGAGACAAGTGAGTGTTTGAGATGAAATGTTTAAAAGGTAGAACAGTTTATATAGAAATTAAAAGTCCATCACGAAAAATTAGACACTATTGTTTTGTCACTCAACGGCTACATTGGCAATTCACCAATCACCATTTAAATCTCATTAATTATTTAGTTAAAAAAGAAAATCAAAAATGATAATAAATACTTCTTGGACCTCTCCAAAATCCTAGACCTTTTCATGCCACCTAGACATGAAATGGTTCCTCACTATGGTGCACAAAATCTTGGACCTCTTCATAACTTTTTAGACCTATTCTTGAAACACCCATAGTGGATGCTCTAAGGGGTACGGTGCAACTCAGTATGCCCGAGATTTCGCGATGCCTTAATAGTGATGATCAGAACAATTTTAAGATAAATGATAGGTATTTTATGAGTTAATATATATGTGATCGGTCCATCAACCAAAAGTTTGTGGGTTTAAGTCTCATTTGAGACATGGGTAAGATATTATGTGAGATAGTAAGGTGGTTTAGGTGTGTGAGATAAAATATGCCTTTATAAAAAAAAAAACAAGGGTGGAGATTCATTTACGACCACCTAAAACTTGAGACCATCTATATTGCACATTTGCATGTTGATTAGGCGTTAAATCACATGTGATTGAAAATTGCGGAATATCATCATTTGCAGTCAATTTACAAAATTTTAAATTCATGTAATTTGAAACAATGTGGACCATCATTTTCTTTTTTTATATAAAAAGCCCCTATTGGTATCCTCGGTCTCAAGTTTTACTGTAGTCTCAAACAAACTCACCGGCCACCTAAAGGTGGTAAATCAATAGGAACATATATCTTTGTACCCATAAAGACTCGATTACAGGTCCTCTTATCATACACAGACACTCGACTCATGGAGAAATCCATATCATAGTATCTACAAGATCAACCAAATAAGCTAGTTGGTGGGTTATCAATCGGTATCTGTTGAATATAGGGATTGTTGAATATAAGGTTCTCTCGTACCAGCATGTAACAACCAAACTGAGTTCAAGGAGTCGTTGTAACAAGATAAAACAAATACCTTATTAACATTGTGAAGTTCCATAACGAATGAGCATGACTATGTCAAGCCGAGCAACATCAAACCCCGTCTCGAGCACCTGTTGTTGAATATATGAACATCATATAGTTTATCACATAGATTAGTACAAACCAAATAGAAAGAAATAATAAGTATAGAACCAAAAGAAGTAGTATACCTTACTGATACTTTTGAAAATAGAACCAACAATAAGAATATGACTTGAAGGTCATTTGGGTACATTTTGGACAGCATTATAACCCAAAACGCAGCAGCAAAATCCCAATGTGCAGCTACAAAATCTATCTTAATCTCCATCTTCTTCGTGCCTGATTAATTGCAATAAACAACACAAATACTGAACTGTACAGGAGATTAATCCCTGTCCGTTTAAGTACGATCGGCACCCCGTAAAGTTGCTGAAGTCTACGAGCCGGGCACTTCAGGATGTATAAAAATGATCTCATAACAAGTCAACACAAAACGCAGCAGCAAAATCCCAATGTGCAGCAGCAAACCCCACTTCCTATTTACCAGGTCTCCACATAACAAGTCAACACAAATGGCATTAGCTGCTTCACCAACTTGTAACTTATGTTGTGTGCCATGTACAATCAGTTAATGCATCAACTAATTGTACCTCGTGCTTTATCATTAATAAACTTCCAAACTCAATATTCCAACACCCGTAACTCGAAAACAAAGGACACAGGAACAAGTGTCAACGTCATCATCATTCCGCTTCTTCGTACCTGTACGTGAAACAGATAACAAACGGAACCATACGGGAAGAAGTTCCCTGTCCTTTAAAGTACTTTCGGCACTCCGTAGGTTGCTCGAGTCTCCAAGCCTAAGCACCCAGGATTGATACAGTCCTATACAAGTAATCATTGAGTAGCAACAACCTACGATTACAACACGATGATGGTAACAGAAACAAAAAGAGAAGCATATAGCAGCCATGTGTTTGTTGGACGTATAATGTCTTATATGCCAAAGAGATCAAGTTGGGTCAAGAGAAAAGAAGGGCCTGTATATTAGTTACTGGTTTGGGCCGCAAGCCAACAAACCCAATAGTTAGATTAGACGGTTATTTAGTTAGTTATTAGTGTGCAACGATTAGTTTAGGGTTGCAACGGTTATTGTGAAGCGACATGTCTTTTGATGGCATCGATTCATGTCTTATAAATAGATTAGGAATCTCTGTAAAACATCAACCCATACGTTTTATATATAGCAATATAAAGGGTTCACCAAATCTTTTGTTTCCTGTTTTTGTATTCTGAATAAATACTATCTACATGATGTTTGGAACATCAATATGATCCTGGAAGATCAGACCTGTACAGAAACTTTACANAACAAAAAGAGAAGCATATAGCAGCCATGTGTTTGGAGTGAATATGGAGTTTTGTGTGTCCCTTCATGCACTCACACACTGTCTCTATATAGCATCAGTAGAAAAAACGTGGTAACATTCCCACTCCCAAAAAAATAGGAGATGGGTGGGAGGTTATTGGTTTAATATGATACCAAATCTACCACTAACCCATATGAATAGGTCAACCACAAATTCACAAACAATTGCTACTCCAAGTTGTACCGATTGCTAAATACAATCAATTGCAGCTTCAAGAGTTTGTACTTTATGCTTCATAAGTGGCCAAACTTGGCAACATCAACATAAGTCCCAACAGTATCACTACTAGGTAACGTTCTCTGACCGTCTTTTGGGTGCTTCTGAGAATATGACACTCTGCATTCAAGTATGAAACCAAAGTGTAAGTATATAAATATTGATCTATATACTTTTATTACAACACAAAAAAGATGAACAAACGGGTCCAGACTATATGATGATACCTTGTCTGAATTAACTATAAGCAAAAACTAGTCATAAGCAGGTTGGAAAGCTTGAAGCATACCAACAAGTTTTTTAAACCACAACTTATTAGACTCGTGGTTTGCGTTCATGTTCGGTTTGATTGTAGCTCTTGAGACCTTGGGAAGGGTAGTGTTTAAACTATTAGTGAGCAAGTGTTTTCCATTACGATACGCCATCATAGGATCTCTCTTAGGAGCCACAGAATTAGCAAGCAATGATCTCAATGACAGAAAGTTCTGATGCATCAATGGTGATATCAATAGGCTTCGTGAAAGCAATGAAAATTATGGTTTTGAGTGAACGGCTTGATATGTTTATACGATCTGGCATATGATGAGTGGCTCCAATAGTCAACCCCGAAAGCATTGGAAATTCAGCGTCACAGTCTGAAAATGGCTTCATTGAAGGAGGTTCCAACTAATTCAAGATTTTTCAAATGTGTGCTAGGAACCAACTCAATTATGCATGGCTTGCCGACAGAGCCAATGAATACAAAACTTTCAAGATTTGGTGTTGGCGGCTCTATTTTTCCAGTTTTTCACACTTGAACAGTGTAATGTTCCTTAGTTTATCACTTACAAGTTTCATACTTTTTACCCCCAAGCAATTTATTAGAGAGAAAATCTCAGCAGATGGAAAGTAATCTTGAAAAATCTTCAAAAGGTGTTGCCCATCTAGTCTGCAAGAGGAGAACTTGAGTTCCTTTAGTGACTATGAATAAAATAGCCTACATTTTCTGGAGAGCATCCAAAGTTGATCTATGTCTTCTGATGGAAGAAATGATAAAATATGTTGAATTACATCTTCATGCAATCCTGAAAAGATGTTTTGAGGGTTAAGTTTAAAATTTTTGCACTTTGCAAATATTTGCCAAGACAACTTTCTTCCCCTTGATGACCTCATCTTGATACTCTAGCCCAAACAACAAACAGTTTGTTAGATGTGATGTCTCAGTTTTCTACTTCTAAGCAATTAATAGAAACGGTGAAAAGGTTCAAGCACTGGACCAGAAACGAGACATTGGCGTATGAGAACCTTTAGGGCTGGTCAAGACTTGTGAAGTCTTAAAAGGCTCTATCTTCGTGGCTCACATAGCATGAGGAAATCACAGATAAAAGTGGAGTTTGAGACTTTGAGTGCATATCGATAATATTAAATAAACCCTAATGGCTAAGGACTAGCAAGCTCTCAAAACTAACAAACACCACATTTATCTTTTTGTCCTGAAAGTAATTATAATGTTTACAAGTCACTTGGGCAGAATAAAATAAAAGGACCGTATAATTGCAAATTAAGAGATTCAAGGAAATCATAGATTCATAGATATGATATTGATGCGCATGCATATATATCATTCAGATAAAAAAAATTAACGAAAGTTGAGGACCTTAATAAAACTGAAAACTGGACTTGATTTAACTTGAAATCATCATATCACAAAACAAATTAAGAACCTGGTCGTCTTCGATGCAAAGAGATGACGGGGTAAGAAAATATACACATATTGACATGTATATGGATAATTTACCAAAACAGGGAAATATATATCTTAGGGGAGAAAATCAAGGGGTATAATTATGTAAAACAGACAATGATTTTCATAAACCAACCGCACCAGAAGCCAAAGGGTAAAAAAAAATGTAGAAAATTGGTTATTAATAACTAAATTTTTTTGTGATATGATGATAACTAAATTTTTTGCACCAGAAGCCAAAGGGTTCCTTGTAGCTAAATTTTTTGGCGTGCGATATTTTTTCATTACACGTATCTCATGATAATAACTTCGATGATAATTTCAGTTGGAATAATTTTAAGTAATAAAAAACTATTTCATATAACTTAGCAACAAATAAATAAAAAAATAAATAAAAAATAAAAGGTTTATTTTCATTTTGGCGTAAAGTAAAATTTTAAGAGATGTTTTGATTGGTTTGTGTCTCGAGCTATGTTATTTAGTATGCACATTGCAATCTTATTGACGTATTTGTGTATCCTTTAATTAATAATGGTACGTACCACGGCTGTCTCGTGGTTTTTGGGGGCCCTGTGCCAAAATTACAATGTATGTTCTGAACACGCTAAATTTATGCGTGTGCATGATAAACTTAAAAATGACGAAAAAATATATTTAAGTAAATCTAAAAAAAAAGGCAGATGGTATAGATTTGTCACAATAGTATTAATGAACCAATTTTTAAATACCATCTCGACGATACATGATTTCTTTTAATGATTATAAACTTGGGTTAAAAAATGTCAAATTTAAACTCGTTAACCTTAATTGGGAATAAAAGTAAACATTAACAATAATGGTAAAAACACTTTAAACATTAGGGTGTAAAATGTAAATTATCAAAGATGTTCATTAGAAGTTCTGAAATCACTTAAATCAACCCATTTTTTCAAACATCTTTTTATAAATCCATATAACTTTAGTTTTACAACACACTCCTATCAGTTTTATGCTAAAATTCGAATAAAATGAGCACTCATGGCTAAAATCATGGGGCCCCTGTGAATTTGGAGGCTCTGTGCGGTTGATCACTCCGCACATGCTCAAATCCGGCCAGGATATGTACTAATTAAAAAATATACTACATTACATATTTAAATGTTGTGAAAGAGAAGTAATGAAAAACATTTCAAAAGTGCACGTTATGCATTAATGTAACACAGGGCCGTCTCATTGATTTGTTGGCCCGATGCAAAATCATGAATAAGACTCCCATAAATCACGAAAAGTTTAACTATTTTTGAAAATGAAAAGTTCTTTGATATTACACAAAGACAATAAAAATTCAACTTAGATAATATTTAACAAAGACACTAAAAATTCAAAACATTATATATTTACATATGTATAAACCTATAAATATTAATGGATATATACTAAATTGGAGGTCCCTTAGAACGAGGGACCTGTGCGGTTGCACCACTTGCACATGCTAATCGCCGTTGTGACACTTGTAAATATTAAAAAAAAAATGTAGTGTATTAGTTTTATCTTATACGGAGTAAAACCCATTTTAGTTTTCAAACTTATATTGTATAAAAAGTTTCAAGCGATATAATTTTGCAATGCTTTATAGATTATAATGATCTTTTCAAGAGGCATACTAAAATATATTTTACATTCTTTAAAATTTTCAATTACTCTAATTTTAATAATGTATCTCTTTGTCTATGAATGGTAGTTTTACAGTTTTACAAAAATTCGGCAACAATGTTAGGCCAATGGGCCATTAAATCTTGGCACTTAATTTTTTTGTTTAGCTTAGGATTAGGACTTTTTGTTTCTTACTCCACCATTTTGAAACACAGAATGCCAAGAGCAAAACACAACCTGCAAAATATATCTCTTTAGAAAACAATGGTCGCCGATTTACTTCATTAAAACCACTCTGACCGTTGTCTTCATCTACTACTCGACTCATCTATTATAAGTTTCTTCTTTAGGTTTTTTTCAAATATTTTCATTTGTGTTAATCAATTATTCAGCCATTACATTACATGTTATTAATGGTTTTATCACTTTGCATTGAATTAGTTTGTATATTATGTATCGAAAGGTGTAGCATTTGATATGGTATTTCAATAAACAATTGGGCAAATAACCTATTAAAGCATTATACTTGCCACAAAAGCAACTTCCGCGTACTGAACCAAAAAAAAAAAAAAAAAATCCTTGCCTGTCTCTTGAACTCGACTATTTTGTCTTTTTTATGATGCATTATTTAACTAATAATATTCAACATTTTATAAACCAAATATGCACCGTTCCCCACAATCTTATTTAAAAACTACCATAATGTTTGTTCATTCACCTATGTGGGACTCATTTCTATCTTCAAGCTTTTGTTTCATGTGCCTAACAAATTTATACGTAAGCTAATATACATTTGCAGCTTCCCGATCTATACTTAAGCGAGCCTCAGCTCTTTATTTGCCTAAGACCTCGAAATTATAATTTGATTTTATTGGTTGAAAATGTGATCTAAAGTTGGTGCTTATAGCTTAGTAAGGTATTCACAAAAGTTAATGCTCATGTACCTTTTTGTCATTTTACCTTATTAATTATGATAAGCTAAGCCAAACACTTATCAGGGCTTATGAGCTCATGACATATAAGCCATAAGCCGCTTATATAACATAGACATAAGCCCAATTCATAAGCTTAGTCAAACACCCCGTAACTTGAGCTTGTGTTGATAAGCAAATAAGTCCAAAAAGTTGAGCTTGTTAACTTTTCAAAAGTTGAATAAAGATAAACTGTTTGACTTCATCTAAACACTCAAAAATCACTTAAACTGTTAAACACCCCCTTGAAACATGCTATGACAACTATCTAAAGTTGGATACATCTCAATACAATAAACCCATAAGGTATAAAAATATACCTGAACAGATTGTTGATAAAGTGATAACTTAGACGGCAAATGACTATCAGTATTATCATATGATTCTATGTTCTGGTCTTGTTCTTCTTCATCTGAGTTAGGATCATCATTGTTACTAGGCTGAGTCAATGGGTATGTCTGCTGTTGTTGTTCCTCGTCAGCTAGGTAGTAAGATGCATCTTTACGAATTCGATGATTTTGCTTTTGGTTCTTTTGTTTCTTCCCGTTTTTCCCCATTTTTCTTTTTCTTTAAGCTTTCTTGGTTTTCTCAGTTTGCGGCTGTGTTTTTTGGTTCCTGGGTGTTGTTCTTTAGCGAGGTTGTAAGCCCGTGCGTTGCCGCGGGTTATTTGCATATGTTAGGGCGCGTTTAGTAATGGAAAACTTTTCCTAGTTTTCATTTTTCAGTTTTTTGGTGAATGGGGGAGCTATTCTCTCTCTAGAGAATACTTGAAAACGTGTTTAGATGGAGTTTTCTAAAATGGAAAACCTATGGAGAACTCATAAAGGGAGTTTTCCAAAACTTAGTTATAAACTTGGAAAACAGCTTTTCCATTTTTCCAAGAAAACTTTTGGGAAAAACTCAATTTGAACGCGTTTTCTATTTTCTTAGGTTTTCTTGGAAAAATTTTCTGGAAAACCTCCTTACTAAACGCGCCCTTAGTTAGCCAAGAAAAAAGAGGTCCGGAGTTGAAGCAACATATTTTCTGCGCGTACATTCTATTACAAAATAACTTAAACTTGGTGGTTAAGATGCCGACAACAAAGATATGTCAGTGAGTAGCTATGAATTAAAATGAAACAAATTCTTACAAACCTAAGTCATTTTGGTAAAGATTACATGTAAAACTGAATGTTTAGTCTAACTAATGAAATATGTAAACCTGAATAGCAAAGATTACATGTAAAACTGAATGTTTAGTCTAACTAATGAAGAATGTAAGCTATTTCATAATCATTTTCAGCACCCGTCGCTTCAATATCCTCGCCTGATGAAATATTAAATCCAGTCCCAACTGCTCCTCTTAGCTCAAAAATTTTCAAAGACCCTGGATGCAAAACAAAATACATTTAAATATTTGATCAACCTATCATAACCAAATGCAATACCATAACAAAAAAAAAAGATCTGTAAAGGCCAAAAATACAACGACTAACAATAAAGACGCACCGAAGCAGTTGTTTCTCGAATGTAGTAAGGGTCCAACGTAAATGACGCACCGAAGAACTTTGGACAACTCCACTCTGAGCTGCAATTCTAACTATTTCCGTCATGAACAACTCTGTGTCAATAGTTCAGCATTGTTCCTAAGCCGATGTATTCCTTTAATACTCGTGGTTCACCTTGTGGCGATCATCCCAAACACACATACATTTAAGCCATTTTCTGAGGAAAACAAATATTGAGATTATCACGCTTATTTTTTCCAAAGCTGCTTATAATAAGTAGTTCCAAAAAAGGCGTAAAGATACCATTCTGAAATGACGATGAACAGACTTGCCTTTATTATCTGTTGCCATCATTCTGCAAAATAGTATTCCGAATAAGTAGAGTAGATCATCTTTTTAGTATATCAAATAAGTAACGCAAAATGATGCCACATACCCCGTAACTTGTTTTTAACTGCTATACCACTGACATGCAAAGTTTTACCAGCATAGGTCTAGCAATTGCGGTAGACGGATGAAGCCTATATATATCCCTACTTTTGTGGGTACCTGTGAATGCACAATAGTTGTATATATACAACAGTTGCTAGTTAATATAAAGAATGACATGTTTATTGGTATAAATCGTCATACCTTAAATATAGATAGCATACCAGAGACAGATATTGCAAGTACTATAATTTTGTTAATATTTACAGTGGACTGTGAGGGACTTTACAGTAGAAAGTAGAAAACTTAGACTGAGCAAAAGGATATTAATAGACATACGATCGTCCTCCTTCTCCCCATGGTTACGGCTACTCTGCAACTCCCTAAGAATTTCAGGCGTGACCTGCATTGAGAAAGTACTTGATATTTAGTACTTTAACTACTTATTGATCATGTAATCAGCTTAAGGGGGCAAATTTATGGATAACTATACATACCAATTTATGTCTCTGCTTCTTCAAAAGATAACCAATGGCATCTTTCTGTTCCACTGTCAGTTCATAATTGTACCTACAGATTTTGCATTATTCATTAATATCTAAAATAGGTGATGATTCTAAAGTCATGGAATATGTAAAGACCAGAAAGCTATGCACCCACTACTCTAACATACTCTACACCTTTATAACTCACCCATTGTTCACAAATGGGACTTGATCCCAGAACCTATTAGGTTGATGGTTCACTTGGGTATGGCTAGACTATATACTTAACAGCTTTGAGGAAAAAGTCGAAACTAATCTTTGCACAAATGCAAGAAGAGACTGATGCCAGATCACAGGCATGAACCTGAAGTCTTCACAAAATCTCATAAAATGTGAAACCATTGCATCAACAACTCGATATGACAAAGCGTATTTCTTTTCAACTAATAGCTTTATAAAGTAGCTGCACCAGAAGACCAGTAAATTTTAAGCAAGCATAAGTAACTATCCAATGACTATAGTTTAATTACCATATGGAACTACTTGAATATTACTTACCTTGTTGTGCCACCATACTCCATTTTTGCTAGTTTCATCAATGCAAGACTGCAAATTAAAACCATGGTTAGGCTCCCGGTAAATCCGCTAGAGATAAAGGTTGTAGCCTGTTCCGAGAAATGAAATTACCTGCCATATTTTAACTCTTAGGAAATTGGGTACGGCAAGATACGTGCCAATTTCACCAATCATGATCCAAATACCTTTGTTTGTCATTACACTTTATGAATAGCAGCCATAGGCTGCAACAACATATAGCACAGTAGTCGTGCCAAACACCCCGAGTGTTTCCTTTCTGTACAACCGAGGCTCAGACAGATGGGTCGAAAAAGCAGTCGCACTCGCTATGGCTGCAACCTCAGTGGGTTACCATGCCAATAGGCGGGCATTCTCAGCTCTAATCGACCCTATTCAGGCTTATCATAGCCAAGTATCATACTACTGTACATAATAGTGAAAGGCATTCAAAATCGTCTGGTGCTATACATTCATGTTCCCAAGAAAACTGGTTTACGAAATCTTTAAATATCCTTTTCCATTATGTACAACGGAGGCTCAGACAGATGAATCAAGAAAGCGGACGCACTCGTCATGGCTGCAACCTCAGCGGGTTACCATGCCAATAGGCAGGCATTCTCAGCGTTAATCGACCCTATTCAGGCTCATCATAGCCAAGTATCATACTACTGTACATAATAGTAAAAGGCATTCAAAATCATTTGGTGCTATACTTAATTTGAAACGGAGGCACATGCCAAAAAGAGTGGATTAAGAGAACTTGGTTCACAACGACAACCAATAGGCGTTATACAAAACAGGCGTATAAGCCAAAGATTGAAAGCCAACCATCGGCTCATACACGTGAACATTCGACTAAAGAGGATACGGCC
>LBNU01033273.1:99716-118478 GCA_014162995.1 Artemisia annua
GGTTCGACGATAGCCGAAAGGCGAAGTACGGGAAGATATTTGCGATGATCGTTGAAAGTTGGCGGTGAATAACAATTTTAATGTTAGAAGTGACCGTTTATTAAAGTTGTTAAAATATGTGGTATTTTATGAAAGTTGGACGTGACTTGAATATACGTTTAAATAGTAAGCCGTAGTATATTATTTATATAACTCAAATAAACCTTTATAAGTCGAAATATATTAAATACATTTAGAAATGGATCATTTGTAGTAATGGTAAATTCAAGATTTTAAAGTTTGATTTACCCTCATTTTATAGGTTTTAAATGTATATGTACATAGCTTTGCTTATAAGTAAGTTTTATAAGCTCGATATAAATTATGTCACGAACTCTTGGTCGAGTAATGTGAACTCAGTCGTGTTGTTAAAATCGTGGAGTAATAAGTCGGAAAAGTAAGTCAAAAGCACCCTCAAATATTGTGGAGTGGGCTGATAAAACCAAACGGAACCTTGGTTAACTGGGCTGGGCTTGAGGCCCAATGTGGATACCCAAGTAAGATTTAAAATAGCAGACTCAATCTCTTTGTGTTTTAGTATATGGTTTGTAAAAGAAATGCAGGTTTACACTTTGTTTACAATCTATGCTGACATCGTAAGTTCGAGTATAGCCAGACCACCACAAGGCTCGAACCGAGGGCCTCACCGTGGGTGGTGTCAACCAGGCGAAATTTACCCAACCAAACCGATGAGCCATCTCGAACTGGACTTAAAGATTAACTCAAACCACTATAGCAAGAGTGTTACTCAAATAAATCTTGACTCAGCTAACCAAATGCACCTCAGAATTTAACAGGCTTCGACAAAAACACAATCTGAACATAGACCTAACTTTTGGCCCCTCGACTCAATACTAGTATAACTCATTTGTGGCGACTCCAAAATAGTTTCAAACACGACTCATGGTTGTCACAGGTTCTAAGTTAAGCTATACCAGCCAGGTCAAGGTTAACGCAAGTTACCAAATCGTTTACNATCATTACAGGTTTCGGTTTACCACACAAGAACAATAACAAGCTGACTCATAACAAAGAAGGACTAGATTAACGAGGTTGTCACCATCTCAAAATCAACAACTCAGTAACATCAACAAGGAGGAAAACTTAAACCGCATATTTATTTATCACACTCAATATTAACAACAAACTAAAATAACACATAGGAAAAAAAATCCATAGATTCGAATGAACCAAAACCATCAATACAAACATTTTCACAGATTCAAATGAAGCAAAACAACAAGGGACTTTAGAACCTTACGAAAGAGTAGAGTCGATTAACAAGGAAGACCAAGAAGAACACAAACAAAGCTCCAAACCCCGATTCAGCAAGCAATTCCACACACCCCTTGGATTCCAAACTCGATCCCTTCAAGACTACCGGTTACAACTTTACAAGTTTTGAGTTGGTATTTTTCTTTGATAGTTTGTTGAGTGTGTGAAACCTTGTGAACCGAGTTGGGTCTTTAAACAAATAAAATGGATTGATTTGATCCTTTTCTTCCCTGGTACATTGAGATGGTTAGCAAAAAGGGGTAATTGTCCCCCCCCCACTCTTCATCTGATATCGCTGACTTCATTAGGAGACAAAGAGTCTGATGACCACCTCGTGGTTAAACTGAGAACGAAAAGAGGAGAGGCAGCGGCTTAGCCGGATCTGATTTTGGTTGGTTATCTCAATTTAGAGAGAGAGAGTGTGGAGATGATGAAGAAAAGTTAAATGAGTGGGGTGTGAGGGTCGGTTTTGGGTTATCCCCACAAGGGACGATTTGTAATTTACTTCTTTTATTTTATTTATTTATTTATTATTATTATTATTATTTTGTTTTTTACTTTTAATATAAGTGAGGGTGTAATATAAGAAAAATGAGGTTAATTTAATTAAAAGGTATGTTGTGAAGTATTCTTGGTTTTGTAACTCTCGTGGGGATTTAAGTGTACCTCGTGTTCCGTTGAGCTCAAGTGAAATTTTGGTTTTTCCCAGGTTAGCGGGAGTGCTTAAATATATCTGACGCGGGTGTTTTTATATTAGTGGTATAAAAACAAAATTTATTAATTCCGGATAACCAGTTTTGAGTCTCTGCCGTTACTAGGATTTGTGTTGGTACACGTGTGGTGTTTGGTGTGAGATAACTTCTCGTGTGCGATCAAAAATGATCAGTAACAGTTATAAAGTGGCACATTCACATATTCTGATAAAATGATCAATGTAATGAGTTACTAAAACCTACAGTGTGTGGGTTTGTTTTCCCGAAAATAGTTTTGTAAGCTCATGAATGCTTAATTTAAACAGTTAGGTAATAATAAATCGATGTTTATTATTAAAATATTGATGGAAAATTACCGTTTGTCACACTCAGACAGATGAATCAAGAAAGCGGACGCACTCGTCATGGCTGCAACCTCAGCGGGTTACCATGCCAATAGGCAGGCATTCTCAGCTTTAATCGACCCTATTCAGGCTCATCATAGCCAAGTATCATACTACTGTACATAATAGTAAAAGGCATTCAAAATCATTTGGTGCTATACTTAATTTGAAACGGAGGCACATGCCAAAAAGAGTGGATTAAGAGAACTTGGTTCACAACGACAACCAATAGGCGTTATACAAAACAGGCGTATAAGCCAAAGATTGAAAGCCAACCATCGGCTCATACACGTGAACATTCGACTAAAGAGGATACGGCCGCCATGGCTGCAACCATAATAAGCTGCCATGCCAAGATGCGGACAATCTCCGCTTTATCTAATTCATTGAGACTCATCACAGCCCACTATAATCATTATCACCATCGCTCGCATCTTATAAACATAATTGTTTCACTTGGAACATGAATATTTTTGGGCCAAAAAACGATGGCAGACAATCTCTGCTTTATTGAATTCACTTAGACTGATCATAGCCTACTACACGTGAACACCCATACAATGGCATAAGTAAAGGGTTACCTGTCCGCAGTAAATGTCAACACACTTTCAGTTGTGAACAACATCAGCAAACTAACCTGCAAAAGGATTACCCAATGGTAAGAAAGGACATCAGCAAACTAACCTGCAAAAGGATTACCCAATGGTAAGAAAGGTCAAACGAAACCTGCAAATTATCACTAAACCTTAGTTTCAAAATAACATAACTTGGAAATAAGCACCTGAGAAAGCTTAGTTGCAAACATAGTCATTGAGGCAACCTGCAAAACAAATCAAGGAAACCCCCAAATTAATGAAATCCTAGTTTTGAAACGAAAATAAATATAAAAGAAATATGTCAATTAAATCATGAACTTTAGAAGCCCTTAAACAACAAATGGTAAACCTCTAAGCCCTAAGACTACAAACAGCAAGCATATAATCGAAAATCAGCAAAACCAACAAAAAAATTAACAATTCCACACCTAACCAATAATCCAATGAAGAGGAAATCCAACTTATGAAAAAAAAGTGATCTAATTCAATAATCTAGAAAGAACTTTAACCCTTAACAAACACACCATACAACAAATAGAAAAAACATCATACCTGCTTTGTGAGATAAGAAGCTTCAAGAATATCATCCAAAAAATTGTGGCTAAAAAGAAGGAGGGTACTGTACATGGTAACATATGGCGATTACACAGCCACAAAAGAATAAAAAATTGATTTCACTGTAGATTCTACTGTAGTCCCCCTCACAGACAACTGTAGCAACCACAATACCGATTTTCTCGGATCGGGAAACCTCCAAAAGGTGGCCGGATTATGCATCGGAGGAGACCCACTCGGATATAAAAGTTAACGCTAAGATGTGAGTGAGAGTGAATAGTGGTCAGGTCGGGTTGGATAGAGGGAGCAGCTAATGGGCCATAACCAAAGGGTCCAGCAAAAGAGTTGGGCTTTTACACATCCTTATAAATGTTATATTTATAAATTTTTAGTGGGTTTCATGATTGGCCCTTCAATTTAAGAAAAAGTTTTAAACATATCACATCATCTTTGCAGCACGTCACTTAACCCACCGTCTAACGACTGTAGTGATAACCATCTAACCAAATACATAAAAATTTCTCAATAAAAATATGCCCATCAATACAACGCACATGGCCACATACAAAAATAAATAAATAAAATAAAAGAAAAGTTGAAGGAAATAGAAGAAAAAGTGCACCTTAGTTTGGTGGTCTGCAACGCCGAATCAACACAAACTTCCCACCTTGACGAGTGGTGGTCTAAGTAATAGATTAATAATATTAAATTGTTTGACAAGTACATTAAAGTTACTTTTAAATAAGCTACAAACTAAAGCTAAAAGTATTTATGTAAAACTTAGAAACATTGAAAAATATATTTTTAATAACTTCATTTGAATATTGTTTTCGTAAAGTGAGATAACTAACAAAGACCACGCATTTTTTTTTATCATTCCTCAAGTTAACTCATTTAGGGAGCCACAAACTCTTTTTGTTAACGCATGAGACTTTTTCCGTAATAAAAGTAAACCGCGTGGATTGTGTTTGCCATATTTGCATTGGGTTTTACACTCGAACAATAAAATGTTTTTTAATTTACCCATGTGGGACAAAACCAAGACTCATTTCTTTGTTCAATCTTTGGTTTAGAACCTCCATGTTTGTTTTAGAACCGCCATGCTAAACATAAGGTTACCTACGCAACATGCTATCAACCATTTCACACATCATTCATTACTATTGCATTTGTATCATGCCGCAATTATACAATTCAAATGATATGTTTACCGAACTAAATTAGTTAGGCTTTATGTTCCTCTCACGCAGGGGCGGAGCCAAGATTCTCAATTGAGGGGGGCCGAACTTCAATGTAATGGTAATGATATGTAGTATCATCATGTATCTCATGGTTTTACATTCAAGTGAACGTTTTAGCAGCCAATGCCTAAGATGTGGAGAAAAATCATCAAGAAACTAACTATAATTAACAATGAAAAGAAAGTAAAAAAATAATTTAACAAACTAAATAAATGTAACATCTAACACCAATGATAGAAAATGAAACACCTAACAACACGATCCCTCGGTTTTAACTCTTGTATTTGACTATTAAAATTGGTTAACAGCTCAACCAAAAAATAAATAAAAATAAAAAATAATAAATAAATAAATGAAGATGTTGGCCTCAACGTTGGATCTTTGTTGGTCTAACGTGGTCACAATATACCAAAGTACACAATATGTTTCAAAGAATTGCTTTGTATTAATTGAAATAATAATATGTCATCAAGTTATAAGTTTTACAGAATCTAGTCTATATATAATGAATGAAAAGGTGTGAATGAAAGGGTGCATTGGTTCGAATGGGTATAACCATTCGAATGGTTGTGTCTGTTAGTTTTGTAACTGCCAAAAAGTAGTTATGACCCGAGTTGACTTTTTAAGTTGACTTTGACTTTCGGGTTTGACCTTCTAATTGGGTTGAAGTCGGGTAAGAATGGGTAAAATTGAGATTAACCCAATATTCTCCCCGTTAATCACAATCGTCATCTCCTAGATCTTTGACTCCAATAAGGTGTCTCATTGTTAGAAATTTGATCTTCGGTAGTGCCTTTGTGAGTATGTCAGCTTTCTGATATTCTCCGCTGATGAATTCTTCATTAATTCTATAGCTGATTTGTTATCAACTATAATAGTCACATTTTCTTCCTTCGAGTGTGTAAGCCTGCTTAGTAGTCTTTTCAACCATAATGCTTGTGTTGCTGCTGCAGTTGCTGCAATAAATTCAGATTCGCATGATGATAAAGCTACAGTGGCTTGCTTCTGTGTGCTCCAGCTAATTGGTGATTCACCATAGTAGAAAATGATTCCAGTAGTTCCTTTGCCTTCATGAGTGTTAACTCCATAACTACTGTCGCTAAAGCCTTGTATTTTGTTTCCTCCATTATGTTTGTAGGTGATACCGTAGTTCTTTGTTCCCTTAACATAACGTAGTACTTGTCTTACTGCTTTCATGTGTTGCTCTTTTGGTTCCTGCATAAAACGGCTAAGTAATCCAATGGGATAACTTAAGTCAGGTCTTGTGTGAAGCAGATATCGTAGACATCCAATTAAGCTTCTATATTCAGTTGGGTTGACCATTGTTCCTTCAGTATTCTTTGTCAATCTTGTGCCTGGATCAATAGGTATTAGGGTTTCATTGCAGTTCGACATTCCAACTTCCTTTAGAATCTTGGTCGCATAAGCAGATTGCTTTATTGATATGTCACCTCCAGTTTGTGTGACTTCTATCCCTAGATAGTAAGCTAATAATCCAAGGTCACTCATTTCAAATTTGTCTTCCATTTGAGCTTTGAATTTGTCGATCTCTTCTTTTGGTCTGCCATTGATGATTAGATCATCAACATATACTCCTGTTAGTAGAATTGAGTCTTTTGTGGCTTTTTTGTAGATCGCTTGTTCTAATGCACATTTCTTGAAATCTAAGGACTTCAAGGTGTTGTCCAGTTTTATGTTCCATGCACGTGGTGCTTGTCTTAGTCCATATAGTGCTTTAATAAGCCTATAGACTTTACCAGAATTCTCTCGTTTTATGAAACCTTCCGGTTGTGAAACATAAACCTCTTCTTTTAAATCTCCATATAGAAATGCAGATTTTACATCAAGGTGATGTACTTCCCATTTGTTGTTAGCAGCTATGGCAAGTAATAATCTTATAGTTTCCATCCTTGCTACAGGTGCAAAAACTTCCTCAAAATCTATGCCATGCTCTTGTATGTAGCCTTTTGCTACCAGTCTTGCTTTATGCTTGACTATGTTTCCATTAGCATCTTTCTTTGTCTTAAATACCCATTTTAAGCCAATTGCTTTATGTCCTTTGGGTAAAGTGGTTAGTTCCCATGTGTTATTTCTATTGATAGAATCTAATGCCACCTTCATTGCTTCGATCCATTTTTGATCGGTTGATGCTTCCTTGTAATTCTTAGGTTCATCTTCAACAAGTAATAATCTCTCAGTGTTTTCAAGTAAATCCTCCATTGTTCTAAAACCTCTTACAGGCGAGTGATCATATCGTGAGTGTGAAGTTGTGGTTGATGTTGAGCCACTATCACTCTGATAGGTTGATCGTATTGAATTGATTGGTGTATTTTGAGAGCTTACTCGTGATGAAATTGTTGATGGTGTGTGAAGTGTTTGTGATTGTGAGGGTGAGCTTGTTGTTGATATTGTATAATCATCATCATTATTGTGAAAATCATTGTCTTCATCATTTGGTTGGATATCTAGGTCATGGTGTTCATCTGTGGTTTCTAGATTTTCTATTCTGAAGTCGATCCATTCAGGTTCGTTATTAGTATGTTCACTCATGTAATCCTTCCAATCCCATGCTTCATCTTCTTTAAACTTCACGTCTCTACTAACACATACTCTTTGTGTTGTTGGATCAAATAATCTATAAGCTTTTGATCCTTGTTCATTGCGTAAGTATACCATCTTGTTACGTCTATCATCAAGCTTTGTTAAGTGTTGTGATGGTACCTTTGCATATGCTATGCAGCTGAAAACTCTTAGATGTTCTAAGTTTGGCTTTTTTCCTTTAATAGCTTCATATGGAGTAATATCTTGTAGTGCTTTTGTAGGAACACTATTTAAGATGTATATTGCATGTCTAACAGCTTCAGCCCAAAAATCTTGTGGCATGTTAGTTGCTTTCATCATACATCTAGTTGTAGACATAATTTTCCTATTCCTTCGTTCAACTACTCCGTTTTGTTGTGGTGAATAAGGAGCGGTGAGTTGTCGTGATATGCCATTGTCTTTGCAATATTGTGTGAATTCATTTGATGTAAATTCTCCTCCACGATCGGTTCTAAACATCTTTAATGTTGTCTTTAACTCTTTTTCTATTGTGTTCTTGTATTCCTTGAAAGTATCAAATGCTTGATCTTTCGAATCTAGGAAATACGCCCACATATATCTTGAATAATCATCGACTAACAAGAATATATATTTCTTTCCAGATGGTGTTGGTGGTGTGATTGGTCCACATAAATCTTCGTATATTAAGTCTAAGGGTGATGTTGATCTGGTTTTGGCTGTCTTTGGAAATGGTGCTCTACTATGTTTACCAACTAAACAAACATCACAGATTTGTGTTGTATGTTTAATGGAAGGTATGCCTTGAACTAACTCCCTTTGAGTCATAGATTTTAATGATTCAAAGTTGAGATGTCCTAGTCTTGCGTGCCATAACCAAGTGTTATCCTTTAAGTTTGCTAGTAAGCAAACAGGTGTGCCTATTCTCAGACTTGCTTTGTATAGACGGTTTCTTTGTCTAGTTACTTTTATGAAGAGTTTGCCGTCCATGTCATAAAGTCGTAGTTCATCATCTTCCATTACAACTTTACAATCTATTTCGGTGAATTGACCAAGGCTCAATAAATTGCTTTTTAGGCTTGGGATGTAATAGACGTGTGAAATAATTCTTTGTTTCTCGTCATCACATTCTATTAAGATTGACCTTTTGCCTTTGATCGCTATGTGTGATCCATCTCCGAATTTCACTTTTCCACTAACTTTCTCATCTAATTCTTTGAAGTGTTCTCTCACTCCGGTCATATGGTTACTAGCTCCGTTGTCTAAATACCATAGACTATCTAAATTTGTCTCTTGTGTTTCTACTTCTTCGTGTAGTGAGACATTTTGGTCTTCAACTTCTTTTACAAGTGGATCTTCTAAAATTGCCATTAATAAGGTAGGTTCTAAGTCCTCCTCGACAAAATTAGATTGCATGTTAGTGTTTGTCTTGGCATAACACTTGTTTGAAGATGTCCTTTCTTGTTGCATTTGTAACAAGTTACATTGCTAAGATCATAGTTTGATCCTTTGAAGTTGTTATGAGGTTTTTCTCCCTCTTTCTTTTCTCCTCTAAATTTCTCGTGGTTTTTATTGTGTGAGAATTTATTTCTCCCTTTACCACGACCTCTAAAATGTTTTCCTCTACCCTCATGTCGTGTGAACATCAATTTTTCTTGATTGTTCTCCTGTTTCCCCTTTTTAAACTTAATCCTTTCTTCATAGGTCTTAAGTCTACCAATTGCTTCTTCAAATGTCATAGTGTTTAGATCGGAATATTGTTCTATAGATGATACTATTTGCAGATACCTATCGGGTACAACATTTAGTAATTTCCTCACTAAATTTTGGTCTTTTATTTCGTGTCCTAGACTAGCGGCTTTGTTTACAAGAGTTGTTAGTTTTCCTGTAAAGGTATCGATGGTTTCATCTCCCCTCATATGTAATAATTCAAGTTCAGATCTTAATGTTTGAAGTCTGGTTTGTTGTACTTTTTCTTCGCCTAAGTGTCTAGCCTTTAAAGCCTCCCATATTGCTTTTGGGGTTTTGTGCTTTTTTATTTGAAGTAATTGATCTTCGGGTAAGGATTGGTAAAGGTATGCAATAGCAGTTTTCTCCTTTTTCTTATCGGGTTGTGTTGAGTCTAATGTCTCTATTGTTTCCCATAACCCATTTGCTTCTAAGATAATTTGCATTCGAATTGCCCATAGTGATTAATTCGCGGGTTTTAACATCGGGCATTGGAATTGAGGGGTAGTGTTAGATATACTAGCCTCCTTCTTTTCGTTGTCTCCACCGTTTTTAGTCATTTCTTAATATTAATGACAAAGTAATCTCCTAAAATTCTAACACGGGATGTGTTAAGAATATAGTGCGCGCTTTTAATGTTTTGTGTCTAATGTGACAATCAAAACCTATAGGATTAGTTAAATATACTATCCTCGGAGATTATAAATTCAAATTGAATATACCTAAGGTTAATTACTCCTTAAAAGTTATTCCTAAATATAATAAGTAGTGTATTTTCACTAGGTTATTATAAAATAAAATGATAAGTTACTTAATGATATAATGATAGTACTTATCAAAAAAATAACTATACTACTAATAAGTATAAGTTAAAAATAGAGGGGTGGATTCGTAAAATTCGAAACCTGGGGGGTTGAAATACACCCGGTGCCCTTTTTTTGTTTACGGTGTTTGCCCTAGCGTTTATAGTACGCCTCTTTTTCTTTCTTCGTTATCTCCTTGAGAGATAAACTCTTCTCTGCCTTTTTTGGGTGAGACCGTTCTACTGCTATGCTCCAATGGTTGACCGCCGGTTGTTTAGGCTTTGGTTAACCGCCTTCTTCACGGGTATTTGGGTGTGCTCGTTTATTCGAGCGCCGTTAATCCTTTTAAGGATTTGTTCCTCCGTGGAAAAATGAATCAATTTATGATTCAAGTGAATCCGAAAAGGGTTTTGATTCTTATGGATACAACAGGTGTGTTTGTTCCTTTTATGAATCAATTTAGTTTTCCCTTTTCTTTGATGACCCTCGTGTTATACGATGGTATTGGGTTCTTGTTTCTGAATCGTTATAAGGTTTTTGTTTTGAAAAAACCTTTCGTTCCCTGTTTTCTTGTTCTCGGTAAAGTAAAAATTAATGAAAAAAAATTTGCAAAAAATTGATGATACCTTTTTCTAGATGCCGGTAATTTAATTACGAGGCGACTAGAATTTAATAGAGTATCTTATGAATCACAAAGTGATTGCTTTCTTATGATTGTGGTTCGAAGTGAATGTTTTGCAAAAATTTTTTTTTACCGATTCTGGGAGTATGTTCTTTTTCGATTCAGGGCAAATTAGGATCCTTGGTATATGATGATTTGGTTAAAAATTCCAAACTCGCTCTAATACCAATTGTTGGCCTCAATGTTGGATCTTTGTTGGTCTAACGTGGTCACAATATACCAAAGTACACAATATGTTTCAAAGAATTGCTTTGTATTAATTGAAATAATAATATGTCATCAAGTTATAAGTTTTAGAGAATCTAGTCTATATATAATGAATGAAAAGGTATGAATGAAAGGGTGCATTGGTTCGAATGGGTATAACCATTCGAATGGTTGTGTCTGTTAGTTTTGTAACTGCCAAAAAGCAGTTATGACCCGAGTTGACTTTGACTTTCGGGTTTGACCTTCTAATTGGGTTGAAGTCGGGTAAGAATGGGTAAGATTGAGATTAACCCAATAGAAGACAACTGGAATTATGTTTCTTTAGGTAGGCAGAAGAAAAGGAAACACTTATTCACATAGGCTGTTTTCTGTTACAGCAGGAGCCTATTGTTAATAGTTTTTCGAGACCAGATAATATTCGTTTAAAATTACGAGATTCACAATACTCAAGTCAAGATAATCACTTGGATCAGATGGTTTGATCATGATATTCAAGTTAAAATAAGTATCGTCTTAACATTTTTTTATTTGGTTAAAGTTTCACAATAAACTTATCACAATAGAAAGTACTTTTTTTTTTTTTTTTTTTTTTTNGACCATATAATATTCGTTTAAAATTACGAGATTCACAATACTCAAGTCAAGATAATCACTTGGATCAGATGGTTTGATCATGATATTCAAGTTAAAATAAGTATCGTCTTAACATTTTTTTATTTGGTTAAAGTTTCACAATAAACTTATCACAATAGAAAGTACTTTTTTTTTTTTTTTTTTTTTGAAAAAGCAAAGATATTAAACATTGTTTGAACTTTCAAGAGCTAGTAAAAGAAGCCATCATCAACCTATTCATAATTGTCTAAAATTAAAACTGTCTAATAGAAAGTACAGATATCCAAAACTGTCTAAAATTAAACATTGTTTGAACTTTCAAGAGATAGTAAAAGAAGCCATCATCAACCTATTCATAATTGTCTAAAATTAAAACTGTCTAATAGAAAGTACTGATATCCAAAACTGTCTAAAATTAAACATTGTTTGAACTTTCAAGAGCTAGTAAAAGAAGCCATCATCAACCTATTCATAATTCAAGTATATATCGGCCCATCTATGGCAATGCGTTCAACCTTTTTTAGATTTTCCTTGAGATAACACTTGAGTGAGTTATCGTTGTCTTCGGTGATTGCATAAAATTGTGTCACTGAATGGCGCCAACATCTTATGGGATGCGAGGTGCAGAAGCTGCATGAATTCTCTTGTTTTCTTGAATAGTCCCCATGAACCAACTGTTAGCAGAACAAAAAAGCAAAAAGTTTACAAAATTCAATATTTGTTTTAGGGATGTTTATTATACTATTCACACATTGTAAATGCTTTCTTAACAAAAATGTCACAAAAATGTGTTTACCCGAAAATGACCACCAATAACTCATACTGTCCAAAATATGATCTTTGTTTCTTGCGCATTTCTTCAAAAATTATTTTTTGGGTAAAAGATCAAAGACCCGGTAAATATATTACTCCAAAAAATGTTTAAGTACAAAGGATCAGCCCGTTACATAGGCGGAAAAGCTTACATAACAAGATAATTCCTATTTTCTAAACAAGAAAATAAACCACTTCTCAAAAGATAACATTAGACACATTTCTTCAAAAATTAGAAGTCTTCAATTAAAAAAAGTTCAAAACTTGTGACAATATTAGTTTGCATAGTTGGTGGTCATTTTGGTATAAACACATATTTATGACGATTTGCTATAACAATAATTTGCAATATTGTTATTTAAATGAATTTGCGTTTATTTTAGAAGTTAGAAACAGTACCGATAGTCTTGCAAACCGCAAACCTTGTAAATAAACAGAAATAATCCTAAGCCGAGGTGAAATCCAAAGCATTGAATCAGCAAGATGAACAACATTAATAGTATCTCTTGCTCTTGAAGTGATGTATACTAGTACCACATCAATTTCATCCAGTGGAGGCATAAGATTTTGTCTAAGTTGTTTCGGTATTATAATATTCTACATTGCAAAAAGAACACCAAATTAAGTGTAACCAATATAAATCATAAACATAAATTCACGAACTAAGGTTTTCCAAAACGTACCTTCTCAGAATTAGTCTCAATCACCAACCTTTTAGCAAGCTTCAGACATTGAAGCATTTCATTCAAATTTCGAAACCATGTATCATTACGCTTATGATACCAACTACGGTATAGTTCAATATTAGCTGAAAAGAGACGGCCAACATTCATGTTGGAAAAAGAACATATTGTACTGCCATTGTAGGTGATATGATTTAGGTTTGGGGCAGTGACTGTGATTTCTATTGACTTATTAAATTTCAACAAAAATAAATCCTGGAGTGAATTACTTGAGATTTTTATACACCCCGTCATATCACAACATCTTAGGGTCAAGACTCGAAGAAGGGGGAAAGTTTTGTTGCAGTCCATAAACATCATGTTGTTCATGGAAACCCCACTTAAATCCATATTTTTCAGCTGTTTGCAGATACCAAACTCGATTCTACATGGCCTCATACGGGGTCCACGAAATAAAAAAGTCTCGAGATGTGGCGTGTTGAGTTCTAGACTCTTCAAGTTTCGACAATAGTTCAGCTCAACAGTTTTTAGGTTGAAATTAACTAGTTTTAGTGTTTTCATCCCCGAGCACCTGTTTAGACTAAGAAAGTCTACCGAGTGGAAGTCATCCACCAAAATCCTTGACAATTCCTGCTCATCTAATCTGCGTCCAGTCAGAGAGAGCTTCTTTTGTGATTGTGCAGCAATTCGTCTCCATTTTCTTGACAGGAACCGAACCTGATCTTTGTCTGATGTTGGAAGGAAAGAAATGACATGGTGCAGTACAGTTTCAGGTAATCTGGAAATTGTATCGTTGTGATCAAATATACCATTGTGGCTTTCCGAGAATCTTTCCCAAGAACACTTCCTCACTCTTCGTCCCATCTGTAATATTTTGAAAAATTTATTCGATTTCAGATATGAAAATTCTCTGAACATAGAGTAAGATCAGTGAAGCAGCAAACAAACTTTCACGCGCTTATATCTGGTGTTCAATATTGACTAGTTTTACATGCCTTTAAAAAAGGTATGTAATTTTCTGAAAACATGAATATGTATTGGAGTGAAAATAGATTTTCTCATCTAAACTCAAAAGAAAATTAATTGTCTTTTTAATCCAGTTTATATATGTACCATTCATAGCACAACTAATTTGCTCACAAGTTAAGAAGACTCTTGACATATACATGCAAATTAAGCAGATATCGAGTCGATAAGTGACTATATAAATCATCTGGAAGCCAGCCAGTTGGGTTTAGTTGGTTAAAGATGTTTAATTGACTCAATTTCTCACTATTATAGACAAGGAATCATATCCTGTTCTGTGCCACATGGTCTCAAACTCTCAGTGGCTCGTTCAAAGTTCATAGAGATGGACCCAAGGCTATGCTAATGCTATATTTTAATTGAGTCATTGCTAAACATTTGGAAGTCAATTTTCGCTTTTGGATCCCCCATCGAATGAAACAGGCTCGATGCATGATTTACACAACCAAAAAGATCATTACTAGCAGAAATGTCATGTTTAATAAAAATTTATTTTCCTTATTATGTTATTATCTTGATCCTGAGGACAATAAGATAAGAATGTGACAACGTGAGCCATCTATTCATCAACCTCCTCATTAAATTCTGATTACTATCCTCATCAGAAGGTTACATAAGAACCACTATATTCTACTACCCTACCCCCTCCCCCTGAAACCAATTCCTACCAAGTGAAGTTTAGAGGCCAAATAGCACTGCCACATATACGTCCAGACCACCCTATTCTACTTTTCAGATACCCAAATCTCTTCACCTTAGACCCAACATCATTTTCTAAATAACTTTCTTTAGTTAAAGCAAGCACAAGGACTTTCATCTATGACATATTCAAAGTTTAAAAAACAATCTTAATGAAATAAGAAATGTGCCTAACAAAATTGATACACAAATTCAATTGATCTATATAAGACACAACCCCAAGCCGATTTACCAAGACCAAACATATATAAAACTAGCATGATCATATATGAACTGAATTTGAAAATTGGGATTTTTAATGAAAAATTTGGCATTTCCATTGCTACTGTAACTCAGATAATGAAGCATCCATGGATCGGTTGCTTTTTAACATATATACGCCACTGTCATACGCTATAATTAATTACTCGTAATAATCAAGATCGAGAATCATAAACCAATTACCAAATGGGAGATAAATTTAGTATTAATGATGATTGAACTTACAGGGCACGGTTTTAAGTCCACAAAACAATCTTATCGACGATTTGTCTAGACTCAACGGAATGAAACAACTTGACCTTCTCCGATCTGCTAAAAAATTCTTTCCCCTAAAATCAACTCCACGGTTTTGATTAAAACTAATCCAAGTGCAGCTTCTTGGAAACTCTTTCCTTTATTTTAACTCCAGGTGTGATGTAAATGTTCACCCCTAAGATTTACTTACCTCATTGGAACTGAATTCTAGGGTTTTATAAAAAGGGGCTTTTTTAGGACAGTCTAAAGAATAGTTGAATTTATACAATGTTTAACATAATGACCCGAAAATCCACAATCTATAGAGCCAAAAATTAACCATATTGGATCCGAATCAAACCCGACTCGCAAGCACCCTTATTTAGTAATCATTTAATCTTTAGCTTATTACATGAAACCGTATTAAGTTTTCACATATCTAATGAAATTTATTTCATATTAAATATCATTTTCTTTTTTTTTCCTGAAAAAACAATATTAATATTAACGAAAATTTCTTTCACATAACTCCACTATAGATTTCATTCATTTTACTACTTGGTCTATTCATTCACACAATTCACAGAAAAAAATTAGCATTCAATGTTGTTTTACAAAAACAGGTTATCATCAATATATGATGCAAGATATAGTGTTTGGATTTGCTTATAAGCTTATTTCATATGAGCCGATCCCTTTCAAATAAGCAAATCCAAAACAGCTAAAAGTATTTGATTAGCTCAAGCTTTTAGGCTACTTCCAAACACTTAAAAGTTCTCACTAAAAACAAACTAACATGCATAATGATTCTCATTAAAAGATCTAGCAAGGAACTAGAGACAGATGTTAGCTATTTTACAAGCTGCTTCCAATTAAACAAAAAATAATAGGATGTGATTACCTCTTGTCAATGAATACATTATCAAATGATGGATTTGATGGAAGTGAAGCAGACTTTAAAATCCTAATCGTCCCTTGATGTGATCTGTCATGAGTGATTCACTCATATAGTAATTTCACGTGATTGAATTGTTGGTCCCAAAGTTGTGTGTAAGAGAGATCGAGATATGAAATTGCAATATGTAAAAACTAGATAACTTGTAAATCTTTCCAACTAAAATAACGTTACATATGTTCGAGTATTTATAGGCTGCGAATGATTGTCTTGAACCATTGCAACGTTTCATGCTAAGGTTGTGTTGGTTCTGTTTCATTCAAACAGGTACAAACCAACAGACACACCCTTTCGTTTTCTAACCGCTATAACTAATAACTAACTATAACTAACTAACCGCCAAAACGGTTATTATCTTTACAACGTGCAACTTTGGTCCTTGGAGTTTCTGTGTATTCGAATGGAGCAATGAACAAGATTACATGCTCACATTCTCCTCCTTAATCTTGATCGTTGCTACGTCCTAAGTCTTGAACTCCGAGCATTTGTCGCATAGTCACGAACTTGAGTCTTGGTAATGCCTTTGTTAAGATATCTGCTCTTTGAAGTTCTCCACTAACGTGTTCCACATTAATATGTCCATTCTCTACGCATTCACGAATGAAATGATAGCGAATGTCAATGTGTTTGCTCCTTCCATGAAATACTGGGTTCTTCACGAGTTGAATAGCTGATATGTTGTCAACTCTAAGTGTTATTCTTTTCTCTTGCCATCCAGTTAGTTCACTAAGAAGTCGTTTCAGCCATAATGCTTGACATGCTGCTCCAGTAGCTGCCATGAATTCTGATTCACATGATGATAGTGCCACTGTAGGTTGTTTCTGAGTACACCAGGTAATAGGTGATTCTCCAAAGTAAAATACAATTCCAGTAGTTCCTTTTCCTTGATCGGTGTTGATTCCATAACTACTGTCGCTATAACCTGTAATTTTGCAGCCGCCTTCTTTCTTGTATATAATGCCATGATCCTTTGTTCCTTTGATGTATCGGATTACTTGTTTAATTGCCTTCAGGTGATGGTCCTTCGGGTCTTGCATAAATCTGCTGAGTAGTCCGACTGAATAACTAAGATCTGGTCTTGTGTGTAATAAGTACCTAAGACTTCCAATTAAGCTTCGGTAGTAAGTTGCGTCAACTGGGTTTCCATCTTCCGCCTTGACCAACTTAGTGCCGGGATCCATAGGTATCTTTGTGTCATTACTATCCGTCATATTTGTTTCTTTCAGGATCTTATTAATATATCCTGACTGCTTGATTGTAATGTCTCCTCCTGTTTGTGAAACTTCTATCCCAAGGTAATAAGCTAGCAACCCTAAGTCGCTCATTTCAAATTTATCTTTCATTTGGGATGATGAAAAGAGAGGAAACAACAACAACAACCAGGGCCGCAACAATGATCATCATCAGCAAAATAAAAGACAAGAGAATGTAAAGGCAATGACTGATGCCCCAACTGGAAAAGGTGGGTATGCTGGACCCCATCCTTATTGCAACCGCTGCAGGATGCACCACACTGGTCCCTGCACTTTGAAATGTTACAACTGTGGAAAAGTTGGTCATAGAGCGACAGAATGTAAAGGTAAAGGTATTGCTACCGGTGCCAATACGCAGCCGATTGTGACTTGTTATGGTTGTGGGGAAAAAGGGCAAACGAAGAACAAATGCCCGAATAAGGGGAATAATCAAGCTGGGAATAATCATGCTAAAGCGTATGTGATGGGAGAGCAACAAGGCCCGAATGTTATGACGGGTACGTTTCTACTTAATAATCATTATGCTAAAGTTTTATTTGATTCGGGTTCGGACAAGAGCTTCGTGTCCACTAGTTTTAGTGTGTTGATAAATATTAACCCGGTTAAGTTAAACTATAGTTATGAAGTAGAATTAGCCGATGGAAAATTGGTTAGTACCAACACTATTCTAAGGAACTGTACCATAAATCTAGCGAACCACCCATTTAGTATTGACCTCATGCCAATTGAACTTGGGATTTTTGATGTCATTATTGGAATGGACTGGTTATCCGACCGAAACGCGGCCATTATCTGTAGTGAAAAGATTGTTCGTATTCCACACAACAACAAAACACTATTAATCAAAGGCGATAGAGGCGCGTCCCAATTAAAAGTCATATCTCGTATCAAGGCTCAAAGGTACATAGGACAAGGGTGCCAAATGTATCTAGCACAAGTGACAGAGAAGGGATCAACCGAAAGACGATTAGAAGATGCACCGATTGTACACGATTTCCCGGAAGTGTTTCCTGAAGATCTACCAGGACTTCCACCACCTCGACAAGTAGAGTTCCAAATTGAATAAGTGCCCGGTGCTGCACCTGTGGCACGTGCTCCTTATCGGTTGCACCATCAGAAATGAAGGAGCTATCGGAACAACTACAAGAATTGTCGGAGAAAGGATTCATTCGACCGAGCTCATCGCCTTGGGGAGCTCCAGTGTTGTTTGTGAAGAAGAAAGACGGATCCTTTCGTATGTGTATCGATTATCGTGAGCTTAACAAGTTGACGGTCAAGAATCGTTATCCACTCCCAAGAATTGACGATTTGTTTGATCAACTTCAAGGCTCAAGTGTATATTCCAAGATTGACCTACGATCAGGTTACCATCAACTCCGCATCCGAGAAGAAGACACTCCAATTACTGCATTTAGAACTTGGTATGGTCACTACGAGTTCCAAGT
>LBNU01033273.1:129638-156009 GCA_014162995.1 Artemisia annua
GAAAATTGTATTTTATGAAGTTTGCGCTATTTACTTCTCATGTTGATCATGAAAATTAACTAAATTAGAAAAAAAATACATTAGTAAACATGGTATGATGGTTATTTATATCATGTGATTTTGCTTGAATAATAAAATATAATTTTTAATCCAAAAGCATTCTCCTAAAATAATAGGTAGATTATAACATATATAAATATGATTTTGTATTTTTAGTCCACCAAGTAAAACCAATTGAAACATGTTAAGTGATTCATTTCTTAATCGATAATAATAAATAATCAAAACGAAATTTTAAAAACCCTGTGCGTGCACAGGTATTATAACTAGTTGTATAAAAACAAATTTGCAGAAAGTGTGTGAATATCTTGATATGTCCAATTAGTGTGTTTCGATAATGGTTTGAAATTCATGTTTGACTTATATTAGTACAGTTGTTACATTTTATGTTGGTAATTTCTTTTCTAAATAATAACATATGGAGTTCATTTTATTTTTTATTGAAAATCTATCTTAGACTCTAAAGATTTCTTAGCAGGTACATATCTAAATTTGTTAAGATTATGATTTAAATATAATTTTGTTTCTTACAAATTTGTTATTAAAATTAAATTATCAGTATTGTTTATTATTAAATATTATTCTAGGGGAGCTTCATGTGATATATTTTTTGTGATTTTTAATTATGTAGTTTAGTGGTTAATATAATAAGTTTTGCAGACATAAGTGGTAGCATATAATGGGTCAAGCATAGTTATAATGCAAAAGAAATATATTTCAAATAAGGAAATACTACTATTTACTACTTTTCCCGCTTTCGTTTGTAATAAACTCTACATCAGCAACATGTCATGCCCAAGGCATGGTCTAGTTGTATAGGTGACCAAAGGCGTTGTTATATGTAACTATTTTGGTTTTTTTTTTTTTTTTTTTTTTTTTTTTTTTTTTTTCATTCAGACTTAGGGTGTTTTTTTGTATGATCTCTGTCTTGGAGATCTTGTAATTTGTTCACTTTGTTTTTCCTTGGCCAATTGTGCCCTATAAAATCTTAGCCTTTTGAAAAAAAAACGTCATATGTAGGCCCACCCGAGAAGTTATTGGAATGTATTACAGTAAATTAGAACCAATCGATAATATTCACATTCAAATGCATTTTGGCGCATATAATCCTAATCTTATCTTTTGATGGAAGACGCACCTTCGAAACAAAAAAAGATACATAATTGATATTCACAACGTTTCCCCAAGTCCCACCACATATAACATATGTTAAATTCATCATATACATCTTGAAGCCATAATGAATTCGTTAGTGCACAAAAGATAATGGTTATAGACATAGGCTTAATAGATAGACACAATTGATTATTTGTTATAACCAAATTCCCAAATAAAAGCAATCTGTTGGCAAAATATAACGTCAAACGATGCAAATGGTGACTTTTTCTTTTGAGATAACAAACATAAATATTGGTCACCAATTCACATTCCTCTCAAACTCGCCCTGCCAAGCTTTGTAGTTTCTACAACTCCATTCACTCCTATTTGTTCTATCTCCGTTGCATCCTCAACTATCTCCTCCTTGCCAGGAACAGCCTCTGCAGATCCACTATTACTCGTTTCTATAGACTTGATATAGCTAATCGCCTCAGAAATCAACTTCCTAGTTTCAATTAGAGATGCTTCAACCATTGGACTCTTTGTTGCATCTGCCTCAAATTACTGATATTGAAAAAATGATTCAATATCAATACACATATTTTAGGTGATCTGAACAAAGATTGTGTAGGAAGTAAACTCACTTGGATCTTAAAATAGCTTCATTTATTTTGGGACCAAAAGCTGCTCTTTGTTCTCGGATACCCTTTATCATCTGTAACTCGTATCTAGCTTGAGGATCCTTAAATCTTGCATGTGGTTGTGGCTGCTTTACAAAACCGCTACTGGTCTTCAACTTCGCCCGCTGAATTCTCATCCTGGTATCATATGAGCTTTCTCTCATCTTCCCGGGCCTGGCTTTTTTATGTTCCTTCTTTATCTCCCATTCTGGTTCTCTAGTGTCAGGATCTTTGCCATGGTGTTTTGCTATCCACTGTATACCCGATCACGGTATCCCTGCTCCAACATAGAATAAATGAATAATTTCGTCCAAAATATTAAGAGGGTTGAAATCCATGTTGTGTAATAAAAACATGGGTTCTATGCATATAGCAATAACACAATTTTTATTTGTCCCATTTTTATTTATGGTACTATTTTTTCTACATATATATCGACCTCCTCTTCTATTTGGTCGTTTTGTACATCTGAGTCATTTAAAAATGTTATATACTTGCATATAATATGAAAATACTATGATTACGGGTTATAAAAAGACCCAACAAAGACACAAAAGCCATAACTTAATAAGTTGTGTACAAAAAACACTACAATGATTAACACGGGGGACATAAAAAAGTATAAAAACTTACAGGGTCAGCCCATTTGGTAGCAATGGCTTCTGAGATTTTCTTTCTTTGTTCAAGGGTGTTGGGTGCTCTAACTTCTGCCCAGATTAGCGTTTCTTCTTTCTTGATTCAATATGCTATCGAAATTCCTTATCAAGTTGCTTGCTCATTAAGTCATAGGAGTTTCACTGAAGCTCTTCCTCACCATAAGGCCCCTTTCTTGAAGCTTCTGCAATCTTGTAAATCCATTCACAATGACAACGGGCTATCATCCTACAGGTGAAATGACTTCTATTCCATGTTTGCTAGACTGCATCCGCCATCTTTTGTCTTGTTTCACGACTGCATAAATTTTGTACGGATTTAGAGATTAGTATCAACATTAACATAAGAAACGTAAATTTTGTACGGATTTAGAGATTACCCATTTTGACCTGTTCCCTTTTACACTTGAACAATTTTAGCAAAAAAAATATGTAAAACGTAAAAAAAAAAAATAAAAAAAAAATAATTGTAGGAGTCGTAATATGGTGATGTATTAAGGGATACCTTAGGTACTTCCTTAATGATAGATTCATGTGAAACATAGAAGCATGCAATAATCTAAAAAAATAATGAGCAAAATTAAACCAACTTTGGGGCCCATGCGCCTTTCATTTATAGACTTCTTTAATGTTGGAGCACCTCGACATTTTTTCCCATTCGGGTGGATTCCTGTTCAAAGCTTTCATTAATGCATCTACTGAGTCTTGCCCCTACATTAGTTGGTAACTTTCTTGCAGGTTCTAGAGCCTGAGACCAATCAAGAGTGTCGACATTAAATTTATTGGTCTCTTTGACATATTCTCCTGTATCGATATCTTTCTAATCTATGATAAAGTCGCTAACTAATATAGAAAATCTTAGTTAATTTTTTTAACGACCAACCTGTTTATTTTACGACCAACCTGTTTATTTAACAACCAACCAATTTATTTTAGTTTTTGAAGTTTCTACCAATGCATTCAAGGTTAAAAGTTACGATACATACCAGAATGTTTACCAAATGAGCACTTTTTATTGTTGCACAAGAGAAAATGGTGCTACTAACTCATTAAACATCTCAAATTTAACACTTAGGAGGGAAACGGGTGTAACCCATGCTATATCTGCCAACTTTACAGCAATCCATTTTGTCAAAAACATATGCTTATATACATGAGAAAATAAAACTTGGTACCATCTTGTAAAATGAGAATCATATAGTCACTTATAAGGGTGGAAACGAGCTCAGCCGAGCCCGAGCCTGCCAAAGCTCGAGTTCGGCTCGTTTATATGTATAAAGCTCGATCTGGGGCTCGAGCTCGTTTCGAGCATCATATAATGAGCTCGAGCTCGGCTCGTGAAAATTTTCACAAGCTCGAGCTCGGCTCGGGCTCGACTAAATTTTGAAGAAAACAAAGTACAAATAAAGCTCGGCTCATTAACAAAAGGCTTGAGCTCGTTAACACACAAGCTCGAGCTCATTAACACACAAGGCTCGAGCTCGTTTATACATGGTTATACGTATAGAAAATACATATACATATATATTTCTAGGGCTCGTTTAGGTTCGCGAGCCTACTCGATCTTTTTTTATAGGGCTCGGGCTCGAGCTCGTTTATTAAATGAGCCCAAAATTAGGCTCGAGCTCGGGCTCTAGCTCGTTTAGGCTCGGCTCGTTCAAGCTTTTTACCGATCCGATCTCGAGCTTTTCACGAACGGCTCGGCTCGTTTCCACCCCTAGTCACTTATTTATACCACATGCATTAGCCTTGTTCATTAGTAAAATTGGGACAAAACACTAAGCAACCTAAAAAAGTTATATACGACAACTAAGGTTGTGAGTGTGGAAGAAAGGATTGACACGTGGTTTATAATATGCTTATATAACTCACATAATAATTGTGAATAAGGGAACTTTATTTCACTTTAGAATTAAAATTAGTAAATACATGTCTTGTCAGTAAATGAGTGCAAGATTAATGCAAAACATATACGAAATCTTCTATAAAATACTGATGCACAAAAACTACCTCTCTAATAGTGGTTTCACTTGTATGAATACCATCAGTATTTGGTTTTGCATTCGAAGGACATGCCTAATTTTTAGTAGTCGTGGTAACACTAAACGTCTGTTGCCAAGTTATCCATGACGTGTTTATCCATGACGTGGTTTATGACATCTTTTATTGTAAACTTATGTCTATGCAGCTCTGTGACAAATAGGATTGATTTGTCTATGCAGGTTGCAGAAATGAGAAACTGGGAAAAATCCTTTGAACTTACTGCCGACGGTCCTTTATCGACCCGGCGGTCCTCCAGTGATAAAGGACCGTCGATGATTTAATGGACCGTCCCTGTGGGATCTTGGATTTTTGCACTGTTTTCTTCTTTCCTGCAATCCTAAACCTATTGCATGATTATCACCACCTTACCTTGTTTATATAAACATTTTTTAGTGCTTAAAGTCTCCTAATGCATGCTTTGCCCAAACCATAACCATGCTTGATTATTTAAACCTTCCTCATCACCCTCAACCTCATCACAATCAACTTTCATCACCACCTTACCTTGTTTAGATAAACATTTTTGAGGTAGACTTTAAAATATTTCTGAAAATTGTTTCTAAATTTGTTTGAAGTTGTGTAATTGACTGTTGTCTTGGAGAACACAATAACTACTAAGGTTTTGCATAATTGGATTTGAGTTATGGAGCTAGATATCAAGTGCATCAAATTGTACAGACTACTAGATGCGAAGATTAGGCATACAATACCGTCCAGAAAGTTCAACTAATACCACAAGTACAAAGAAAGGTAAAGGCCCCAATCTAACCCCACTAGAATTTGTGCGCACGCTAAACGCAACACTGTTCGTCGCATGAATGTGTTTTGCTTGAGAATGGATTTGTTGTTATCCCATAGCCATTAAGGCCTTTCATGGGTGGGATTGAGGTTATAACTCTTAATCAAAATAGTCTGTATTGGAAAAAAGGTTATATATAGAATTTTGTAGAACTATAATATTATTGGTCTTAGACATCCTAAATTATATAAGTTTACATAAGCTAATTCGTACTAGCTTCTTTTGAAACTTATGGCCTTTTATAATAAGCTTATATTATATATTAATAATAAGCTTATTTTATAAGTTTATATAATAAGCAAAGTATATAGGGTATAATAAGCTTATATAAGCCCATAAGATTTAAAATAAGCCCATAAGTTCTAAAATAAGCCCAAAATATGAACTTATATTGCTGAAATCAAAACTTAGAAACAAGCTTAAACGAACACCCCCTTAAGCATTTTTGATATATTAAACAGTTCCCATTTAAATTCAGAATGAGGTATCGAACACAATGTCAAACAATTCTATATACTATTCAACTTCTAAGACATTTTGCTTTATCTTCGGATATTACAAAGTCTTTTCCTCCACGTTACAGAAATTAACATTCAACACCAACACTATGTTTATGCAATGAATATGCACTAAAGAAAAGAAGCAAAAAAACATTACTTACAACAACTCGACTATATATATACTTAAAAAAAACAGATAATACAACACAAAAAACTCAAAACATGAAAAAGAACTAAACACCCTAATAAATAAACATACGTGAAAGAAGATTAACCACAAATGTTTCTAATTTATGCTTCTAATATCTTTGAATATAGTTAGCCTTCCTATTCCAAACAAAAATAAGTTAATACAATGTATTAAGTAGGTGAGGCCACTAAATAGGTGATCACACCTCTTTTTTATTGTAGCATGTTTTCTCAAAGATTTCTACAATGTATTAAATAGGGTTTTGTATAAAACAAACCTAAATTATCTATAAGCCTTCATCTCACAAACTACTGAAAGAATGAGCACAACTTAGAGCACCGGGTGTGGTGAGTAACTTCACATCATCATTTGGGGCCCACGAAGTGCCACAATCACTTTAACTAACCCCTTCTACAACCCCTTCATCACAACTAATCACAACTTACTCATTTAGGTCCCACCACTTACAATTTATTTTCACACATCCAAATAAAATAAGAATACAATACATCATATTAAAAAAACATACGAAACATAAAATAAAGACACGAAAAACAAAAAACGATACAGAAAAAAACACGATACGGAAAAATCATATAACACCATTAAACATTTCATTCGTCCCATTTGGGGTGGTTTCTCAAAACTTCCCAGATGTGTGTTAAAAATTATGGTATGTTATTTATAAGGTAAAATAGCCATTTAAAACAGTACGAGCGGGATTTAATCAAAATTCAAATTCAAATTCAAAATTCAAATACTATTTTAGAAGTCAAGATTCAAATTAAAGGCTACAGTACGAGCGTGATTTATTCAAATTCAATTTCAAAAATTTTCCTATATTTATCACACACACTCTGCTTTGTTTAAAATCACATACAACTCTCTCACACACAATTTCTTATTAAATATTCTCAACAATGTCTCACGACAACTTCTCCCAACAATTTTCCGACGTAAACAACTTCTCCCAACAATTTCCCGAAAACACGGCGAACACTCCACCAACAGATATCATTCCGGTTTTCCCAACAGAAGAGGAACCGGTGGAGGAACAACAAGACAATCCATTTCAACTAACTGAGGAACAACAACGACTACTTGCTCAGGATGAAAAAGTATTAAGAGAAATGGAAGAAAACGCAGCACGAGAAGAAGCAGTTCGTAGGGAGCAGGAAGCAAGGGAAGCAGAATACCGCTATAAACAACATCTTGTTAGACATCTTGTACAACGAGTGAGAAGGGAGCAAGATTGCAGAGGGGCCTTCTCCTTACGACGAGGGTTACAACTTAGACTTTTCATTGTAATTTGTATTTTCAATTTTATTTCCGTATCGTAGTTTGTATTAATATGTAATTCGTTTTTCAATTTAATGTTTAATGTATTTTTACTTCCTAATTAATAAAACATTACAAGTTTAATGTATTTTCAATTCCTAAGTTATAAAACATTACCAAATATATAAACATTTTACAAGTTTATGTTTATTGAAAATAAAAAAGAAAAAAACAAACGCTCTACTGATAAAACAATATCAAAAGGATGAAAAATTGCTTCGTCGTGTAGACGACGAAGTGAAAAAGTGGCGAAGGGTGGCAAGGGTAGGTGGTGTTGTGGCGAGGGGCGGCGAGGGTACTAGTGTGAGCAACAAAACATTAATTAGGCTAGCAAAACACTGTTAAAAAATACACTTCAGATTAATACTTCTGATAATTTTACAAAGGACTTTGAAAGCTCAAGTGATGGTTTCAAGTTTATTTTATATGAATTAATTATCAATAACAAAATCAACACAAAGAAAGCTTTTAGTAAGTTATTATAAATCATAAATTTAATATTTCTTATACTTTTAAAAGTAACATTTAATTAACTTTGCAGATGTAGTTGGGCAAACATTGTTTCACAAGAAGGTAAAATAAGTTACCGTGGACCAAAGGCCAACAAATCTAATTAAATATGAATTGCAAAATACAAGGTTCGAAATGAATACTTATAACATATATTTATTTGTTTTACTAAGTATGTTGTTTATTTATAACGACGGCCTAAAGATAAAATGCGTTTAATGGGGCGATGATAATAATTTACAAAACAGCATCAACAAAATTATATCACAACAACCAAAACTATTCTCATGATTGTTCTGTTAGCCAATGTTACCTTTTTGGAGAGTAAAACTTATGTATTTTATGATAATAATACTTAATTATTTTTTTAAGAAAGAACCATGTGCTGCACGAGTATTATAACTAGTAATGTTTATAAAATAAAGTCATATATATAAGTTATGTTAAAGGGAATAGACGTCGTGTTAAATTTATATATGTGATATTATGTATTTGTAATGAAAAAGTAACAAGCCAATATTATTTTGTGAATTTAATCCGTAACACTTTTTACATTTATTTGGTTAAGAATTAGTTACTATTTAACACAAAATAAAAAAATAATCTCACTTACATAGGTTTATATTTAGAAATGTGTGTTAAACCTAAATATTTAATAACACTTTTTTTATGTTTATGTAAAATGATACCTTTGCTCACACTTATTAGAAAATGTCGGTAAACTTATAGTTTTGCTCATACTTTTTAAAAGTGTACATAAAACAATAACTTTTACTTATACTTTATAAAAAGTGTAGGAAAACTGCATATCTCCTAACATTTTTTCTAAAGTGAAAGCAAAACTTACACTTTTACTTATATATTTCAAAAAGTGTGGATAAAACTTAAAATATGCTCACACTTTTTTCTAAAAGTGTAAGGGTATGTGGGCTTTTGCTCACACTTATTGCATGTGTGATTTAAAAAGTATCATTAAAAGACATTTTCTTGTGGTGTCATGTTTTTTTATGTGATTCACCTATATAACTAGATACGTTTCAGCACATTAGGATGCATCAAACATATGGCTTCCTCTCCTACTTTCACTGTGCTTCAAGAGTCACAAGTATCACCACCTCGAGCCACAATAGCCGACGTGTCGTTGGCACTGACTTACTTTGACACAATACACCTTCTTTGGGCTCCGATTCACTATCTTTTCTTCTATGAGCTGCCACTTATCACTAAAACACATTTTCTGGAAACTATTGCTCCCAATCTAGAACAATCGTTATCAATCACCCTTCAACATTTTTTCCCTTTTGTTGGTAATTTGATCGTGTTTAATAATTCTAATAAATTACCCGAAATATCTTATTTTGAAGGTGATTCTGTTAAGGTTACCTTTGGAGAATGTAATCTTGATTTCAACAATCTTACAAGATACCATCCTCGAAATTGTGATAAGTTTTACCATCTTATACCTCGACTAGCACAATATGTTAAATTACCCGATTATGTAAAGATCCCGGTCTTTTCACTTCAAGTAACGTTTTTTCCAAACCGAGGAATCTCTATTGGTATGAGTAGTCACCATAGCCTCGGTGATGCCAGCACTCATTTTTCTTTCTTAAAGGCTTGGACATCGATTGCTCGACATGGTAAAGCTGAGTCGTTTTTAGCTAATGGAACTTTGCCGTTGTATGAAAGATACCCTCCTACACTTGATGAAAGTTATCTAAACCGTATGGAAGTTGAAACTTTTTAAAAAAAAGAGTATCAACCATTGTACTTGTTTGGTCCAACCGATAAGGTCCGCGCCACATTTATCTTGACACGGGTTATTATTGATCAGTTAAGAAAACGGGTTTTAGCCCAACTCCCAAACTTACCACACGTTTCATCTTTAACTGTAGCATGTGGATATATTTGGTATTGCATTGCTAAATCATGCGATGATGAGTTACATGCATTTTTTCTCCCAATAGATTGTCGGAAACATCTTGATCCACCCGTACCAGGTTGCTTATTTCGGAAACTGTGTTTTAGCGAGTATAACAACTGAAACCACAAGCGTCTTATCGGCTGATGATGGATTCATAACTGCTGTTAAGTTAATCGGAGAGAATCTACACAAAATGTTAACCGATAAAGATGGGGTAGTAAAACATAAAATCCAACGAATAAATGCTTTATTTACCAAAGAATTTGTGCCCAAAATGATGATTGGAGTTTCAGGATCACCAAAGCTCAATTTTTACGACTTGGATTTTGGATGGGGGAAACCCAAAAAGATAGAAACGATTTCGATCGATTATTCTAATTCCATATCTGTACACTCTTCCAAAGAATCGAACGAAGATCTGGACATTGGAGTTTGTCTTACGGATACCGGGATGCAAGCTTTTGCTCGTATCTTCAATGAAGAACTAGAACACCTCGCGTTTAATTCGCAGTAATGAGTAACGAGTACACCATTTGAAACTATGACAAAATATTTTGTTTAGTATGTTGATTGTTTTGTCCTTAAGTTTACGCATGCATTTCAATTTGTTATTTAAGTTGTTGTTTTGTTTTGAATAGATATGAAGAGAAAGTTGTTCCAAAATTGGTTGTTTAATTGCTGGTTTAATAATTATCAAGTGATAATCTCAACTCAATCTTTTATGCTATTTTATTGTTTCTCAAATGCATCTAACTTTCAAATCGCTAACCCTCAAAGAAGCTATGGTTTCCTTAGCTCGATATAATGACTAAACTTCTTCCCGCTACCGCTTCATGTACCATGGCTTAAATCCTAGTAATTCTTATGACCAGGCCCATATTTAACATTGCATTGTAATAACTAGTTATAATACCCGTACACGTACGGGGTTTTGACATGAATCAAATTCAGTTTAGATAATACATACGAAAATTTTACATGTGTATTTTTCTTAAAACATTTAAACATAATCGGTGATCTAAACACATCGATTTTTATGCTTTCAATCGTCTTTTCTTAGTGATTCTTTTATCGTGCTGAAAGACTCCTTTCTTCGTTAATAAACTGTATGTAACTAGTTGATGAATCAAATCTCTTGGTTACAAGGAGACAAATAAGGAGATGAATGTTACGACTCGTGCCCGATTTGACCAAAATTTTTGACTTTTACACGGAAAAGCTTTGACTATAATGGACTTACTGATACTCTTTTATGATCTGATAAAAATATATTACCATTCGACCCTTGAAAGTATTTTTAAATGAAACTAGACTCAATTACCTTCGAAACGACGGGTGACATGACCCGTGACGAGTTATGGTTTAAAAGATATGAAATTCCAAAAATCGACGAAATCTGAAAAACCGACCATATGGCCGTATTATATATTTCATATGGCCGTATGGTCACCTAAGAAACTTTTCAAATCACTGACTCAAGCATATGACCATATGAAATATCTCATATGGTCATATAGTACCTTCAGCAGCAATTCAAAATAAACATATCCTTAAACTTTACTTTAATTCCGAAAAACCGACTTCTATAACTCGACATATCACCAAAACTTCCAGAATTTATTAACATAACATAATAGATCATTTCCATAACCATTTGACCCGTTTACTACCCAAAAATGGGTAAAATTACACTTATTCCGAATGCCCCTTAAACTTAGACCATAAACTCTTAAACATACATTTAACATACCATTTGACCACCAATTCATTATACCATCTTCAACACACAATTTGACACTTGATTACATGTAAACAACCATTAAAATACCATCGGGGTTTCAACCTTGACTTTGAGCTCAGTAACTACGACTAAGCTCCTATTTACAAATAAGCTTCTAACTTTCATACTTACGATCCTTAAGCTTTAATCCAAACCGTGCTCACAAGAACCTACACAACATTGCACACTATAACGTAAGCTTTCGCTTAGTAAGTAATTAGATTATAACATGAATAATACATCAATTCACATATGTGCATCATGAACGCTTGAGACCATTCCATCCTCATATTCATCACTATAGCAATATCATAAACTATAACACATAAACCTGAAAATCTTTAACACATAGCAATCACAACACATACCTTAATCTTTCCATGTCATGAACTATCACTTGAATAGTCTCACTAAAACAAGTCTCCTATTACTCCAAAACTTACTAATCCAAGACTTAACCTTACAAAATCATCCATAATAACATAACATGAGAATATTCATATTAATCACCTAATAATCATAATTACTTACCTTAGCAATCCAAGCTAAGATTATCCACCATAATCATCATCATCATTAACCTTTCTTTATATCCTAGGTCAAATCATCATAACATAAATACTTAATGTTGATAATCAAATCACTATAAGAATGGTTTATATAACTATATCTCATCTCTAAGCACTTCAAATCATCATATAATCATATCTTGATTATATGATGATCAATTCCATAAATCACTAACTAAAGATTACTTACTTGAAGAGAAGCATAATTAGGGACTAAACTCTTGCCTTGGAACCCTAATCTCTTCATCAATTGATCATCCAAGAATCTTTATTTTTCGCTCTCTTTTGTTCTAAACCGACCTTCACAAACACCCTGGAACTTTTGAGAATATCTGGAAATATAAGTCTGAAGCTTTCTTCAAACTAAAGTTGTTTCACCATTTGACACTATTGGTCCCTCAAGTCCCTTTGCTTTTACATTGGCCACATTGGCTTTATAACTTATTTAGCACTTGGCAACATTGGTCTCTTAAGTTTATGCATCATATTTTCTATAATCATATAACACTTACTTTGACTATTACTTGACTATTGGGTTTGACTACAACTTAACATTCGTTGACTAACCAATCATATCGAGTCTCCCGCTCATAAAAGTCTTAGTCAATTCATCTAAGGTCATACCCGTTTGAAAACAAGATTCGGGACTAACAATGAATGCTACGTATCGGACGTAGTTTACAAGCTTTTTTTGGATACATATGGTGATCCTTGTTCATCTTTTTCAACCGAAAAAACATTGTGTTATTGAACAACAAATGTTCGACGGTAAACTCGTGTTACTCGAGATGATTGGAAGCCTTTAAAACCTAGTAGAACTACAAGTGAGGATCCATCATCTCAACAAGAAGCTGCTTGTCAGTCTGATATCCCAATCTCTAGTGTGGGTGGGGATGATATTGTGGCTGGTTCGAGTGCTGTAGAGGCTAATATTGGGACAGATTTGAGAGGAGAAAACCAAGCTACTAACGTGGCGGCTAATAACCCGGTTCTAGTTGATGCTCAACAGGTGGGTATAGGTTCACAGAAACATTTTGCCCGTGTATCATTTGCGATCTTAGTAATTCTTGAATCAAGCAAACGTATTTCAAATTCCAACTATTTTTAAATTTCATAAAAGTTCGGCTTTGTTTTATAATTTGTTAACATATAGTTTATGTTCACTTTAAAAAATCTAATATTAAATACAATTTTTATAAAGTTGATTAAAATTAAGAATTTTATAAAAGTTATAAAAATCCAAATATTTTACATAGTTTGTGAAAACCTAGTTTCTAAACTAAGGTTATAATAATATCGAGTTTTTTAAATTATAAGTTGAATTTTTGAAATTTTGTAGAAATACGATTTTTTTTTATATAAAAAGTATAATTGATGTAAAAAGATACTTTTGACAGAGAGAATAAAAGTAGTAAATATGTTGTTAAATAAGAAAAAAATATGGAAAAATAATCATTGCGTTGGAAGACAAAATGTCAAAAAGCGAAAAGATGATGTATAAACCATAACACTATTTACTAGATTTTCACATTTAAGAGTGTGAAATTATTTGTTGTGATCAATAACTTTTTAAGCCATTAATTCCAAGAAACTAAAAAATCCCAAAGTATTTGTGAGGATCTGTTAACACACTCCTTGTGTTGGTGATACTTTGAGTTATGCTAACTAGCAAGCGGAATTCACTAGCTAACACTTAGAAGATGTTTTAAGTATGATGTGTATGAATGTATGAGTAATGAACAAAGAGTTAACCAAAAGAATGACTTCAATATTATTGATAATACGAGTGATCTAGAATATCACTAGCGTTTACAGCCTTGAAGCTAACACAATGATATGTAAAACTTGGGATTATTATTACCCAAATCTAGAACCTCCTTTTATAGGACAAGGAGTCCTTTACAAGTAAACTATTATACGTATCAATCTAAACATATAAGATATACACAATATATTTTCTATATTTATCACATTACACGTTTTCCTATTCTGTCAAAAACATAAGCAGTACAAACTATGGTATCACTAACAAGACTAACTGACTTTGTACAGTTAGTGTTATCTTCATCAGTTAGAACTTTGTTTGTACTGATATGGATAATTCCTAATAGTATTGATCTTCAACACTTAAGATTTCTGATGAGACGAAAAATGTTACGTTTTTAGGGGTCAGTTTGAGTCCTAATTCGTATATTATTTGATCGGATTTCACCCAAAGTCGTTTCTTTTCTCATTTTAGGTACTTTTGAGGAGAAAATCACAAAAGAAGCATTTTTGGGCGTTTTCGGAGTGAAAAAGTGCGGAAAACAACAAAATCTCAAAAGACCCTAAAGTGCACAGAAGGTGACGGCGTCACAAGCTTCAACGTGACGACGTCAGGAACAAATGAAGTGAAGAAATTGGAAGTTACTCATGACGGGCCAGAGAGTTTTTGGCCTAGTCTGGTGACGGCGTCAGGGAAGGCCGTCAGATCTGGAACAAGGCGGCGTGACGACGTCAAGAAGGCCATCACAAAACCCTAATCGTCGGCGTGACGGCGTCACACCTTGGGCTGACGCCGTCAGCCCGTATTTTCTATATATATAGGACGAATTTTATTGTTTTTAAAAGAGGAACTTGGTGGAGAACTTAAGGGTTAAACCCTAGCTCGCGTATTACAGACCTTAGAGGGTACTTTTACCCCTCTAACTTACATGTTTAATCTAAGATAAGTCCTCATTTAATCCATACAATATGTCTATGTATTGTATGATCTATGTTTGTGCTTTTCTTTCCTTCAACATGCTAGGCTAAATTATCTTGTGTTTGCTTAGATCTAATGAAACCTAACTATTAATTATCATGTTATGTGTATGTTGTGATTGTGATTTGGGTGAATGTTTCATCTACGTTAGACTTAAGAAAACTGGCTAACTTCCTATATGGTAACAAGCTTGAACGTCTTAGGAAACGTGAATCGTATGTGCGTTAATCAATTTTAAGGTAGTATTTCATGCGTAGGTTGCTATCGGTGAGCTTATGATAGGATACTTGACGTATCGTCATAGAGTGAGGTAGGAACTTATAGAGTTAGGGAATTGAACGCACTCCCTACGACTTTTTTAGGAATACACCCGTCATCCACGCAAACTCAACATACTAATTACATGGTAAAAGATAGTTAGGGAGTAATGAAATCTAAGTAAACACTACTTTCCCCACCATTGTTTTCTCAACTTTAATTTAATTGCATAAGTAGATAACTTGGGTTAGTTGACTAGCAACTAATTCCGCCTACTCCTTCAAAACCGAGAATTTACTTCTTTCATAAAAATATAAAAGTACAAAAAGAATCATCCTTCACCTCTAGACCTAATTAGAGTAGTTTTTGACCTAACGAACACTATTCCCTGTGAGAGAACGATCAATCCCCCGGTACTTGCCACTACACTATACTACATCGGTCAGGTACACTGCCTGGTGGGGATTGTAAGCTTCTCGAGATCCCTCGAGAGGTAAAACGTAGTGCGTAAGCAATCCCTACGCATCAATACCATAAGGATTTATTCGATGACTCCGAGACACCATACTTCTTAGGTAATCCAATTATTAAGACGGGTGACCCATCCAACATCAACATTCCATGCAACATTGGGCATGTGCATGTGTGGAAAGCTTACATAGACCTTAAATCTCCCTAAACATCATCACTAGGATCCATTACAATTGGATAATGAAAAAGCAACTTGGACCTAGGATATGTCCCAACACGGGTTGGATGAGTAACTTTGTGGGGAGAGTAAAAGGATTGCGTGTGTATGTAGGAAACTTTACCTATGTCACCGACTTTGTGATCGTAGAAGATATTCGTCCGGTAGTAGATGCATGCTTGACTCAAGTAGTTTTTGGGAAGCCGTTTGTTGAAACCTCTAAGATGAATTATGACCCATCTCTAGGGATAGTTAGATTCAAGGACGAGGCCGATGAGGTAGCCTACCAAATGCCATATAAGATAGAGCAATTTCGGCTTTTATCAAACCTTGAGGAAGAGCATAAGCAAGCGGTCTACTATAGGAATGATGAGGATAGACGTAGAGGAGTAGACTATGTTATGGGTAGAATATTTGGTTTCTACAAAGAATGCTCGCAACTAGGTCCAGAATATAAGACTGAGCCAGAGGATGACCTAGAAACCGTGACCAACGATGGAGTCACGTAATTGGAGTGACTTTGAGTCTAGCTACAAGACTCGTTAATAAAGAAAAGCGCTTCTTGGGAGGCAACCCAAGCTTTATTTGCTTTATTTGTTTTGTTTTGTTTGTTTGTTTGATTTTATTTGTTTCCGTATGTATGTTTTATTTTTATTGCTAGCAATTCATGTTTCAAATTACATTGTGAAAATGCTTTATTTTGTTTTTAACTTCGTCTTAACTACATATAAAGGTATTTTGCAAAAAGATAAGTGTAAGAGAAATCTAAATTTGTTTATAAGAACGAATTGAACATGAATTGTAGCAATATAAAATGAGCATACATACTAGTATTTGTTTGAGTCAAATGCTTTTATCGAGTCATAATGAAATTTTGCAGGATTCCAGGAATTAAGGTATTTGTTTTTCCAGAAATTTTCCGGAAACTAAAACCTGATGGCGTCAGGTACTGATTCCAGAAAAAGGTTTTTAAAATTTAGTTTTTCTGCCGGATTATGAAAATTACTGCATCTTTAATTCCAGGAATCTGCAAAACTTTCATTCTACAAGCATTATATCCCTATATAGATTTTGCCGCCGATTTTACGCAAGGTTTGCCTAGATTGTTTTCTCAGGTTTAAAAGGTTACATTGGACAAGAAGATGAACATGGAATCAAGTTCATGTCATCAAGTTTTTGGCGTCGCTTTAATCTTGAAGCTTTTACATCATCTTGGAAGAAGATCTAACCATGTTACCACACGATCCACATCAAACGAATCAGGGGAGTATTTGTTTCATTCTTTCATTTTCTTTACTTTTGCATCTTTTATGTGAACATTGGGGACAATGTTCGGTTTAAGTGTAAGGGGTAAATTAAGACACCTTAGAAAATGCTATTACGCTTGATTTCTATTTTGTTTAATGGTAGATGTGTAATACTGAGAAGAATATTTGTTAGGGGAATTTTAGCGCCAAATTTAAATTTTTTTACAACATATAGGAGTGAAACTTTAGGCATAATAAGCGTCTCATAGATAGGAGTTGTATTACTAGCACAAAAACCATACCACTCAAAAACTTTTCCACAAATATGTGAGGTTCACCCCTATAATTGTTAGGAAAAGCATTCATTGTTGGTGCTTGTGTGTGTACCGGTAGTAATTAGATTCTAGAACTTGCGTTAGTGACCATCCCCAAATCCACAAGTGATACTACATTCGTGTAGTTAGATTTACTACATGATAAGAGGCATTAGGATAACTCATGTTTTACACCCGTAATGTAACACCCCAACCCGACAAGGGCTAAAGTGTCACATTCATGGTGTCAATCAGAACAAACACAAGCATAAACTATAATAATACAAATGGATACAAGAGTTACAAAAGGTTCCATGATAAAGGAATACAATATCATAACTAAGTACAAAATGACTAATCTAAAGCATCTTCAGAACCACTATTAACTCATCAAGCAATTCCTCTCTAAAAGCTCCTATTTGCACTCTTCACCCATAACCCAGCTTCCTTCTAAAACCTGTCGTGGGAGAAAGAAAATGCGGCTGAGCTTAAAAAGCCCAGTGAACAGATATTGGGGATTGTAAGCTTCTCGAGATCCCTCGAGAGGTAAAACGTAGTGCGTAAGCAATCCCTACGCATCAGTGACTTTGTGACGTTTATTGATCATACAACGATTTTGTGTGTAACATGCGGTAGAGACGGCTTCTGCCCAAAGATAATCTGGTAATTGAGTATTTATGAGCCTTGTTCGTGCGGCTTCCACTAACGTCCTGTTGCGTCTTTCGACCACTCCATTTTGTTCGGGAGTCCGTGCAATTGATGTTTGATGTTCAATTCCAACTTTCTCAAAGTATGCACGAAGAGTTTGATTCTTGAATTCAGTTCCATTATCTGTTCTTACAATTCTTACTATGTTGCGAAGTTGAACCTGAATTTTCGTGAGAAAGGTGATTATCATTGATGGAGCTTGATCTTTGCTTCGAAGAAAGTAGACCCAAGTCCATTTCAAGAAGTCATCGACTATTACAAGTATGTATCGTTTCCCATTAATCGTTTGTACTCGCATTGGTCCACATAAATCCATATGAAGAAGTTGAAGAACATGATCAGTGCTCGGTTCTGGTTTGGAGGTGAGGTGTGCACGTTTGCTCTTTCCTTGTTCACAAGAAGGACATAGGTGATCTTTTGCATATCGGAACCTTGGAAGACCGTCAACAAGTTTATGGCGAGCAAGATCAGTCATAGTTCGGAAGTTGAGATGTGACATGCGTTGGTGCCATAACCAGGATTTTGTCGATTCAGCCTTTGAAAGTAGACAAATGGGAGAGGAAGTGGTCATGTCGGACATTGAAATTGTATAAAGACTATTTCCACGTGGGCCGGACATGAGATCATTTCCTTGTAGATCAAGAACAAAGCATGTTTTCTCCCTGAATGCAACTTCCAGATCACCATCACAAAATTGTCCAACTGAAAATAGATTGTGACCAAGGCCTTCAACATAATAAACACGACTAATTTCGATATTCCCACTGACATAGTCCCCATAGCCCATAATTGCAGCGAAATGATCATTCCCGAATCTGACAGTACCAATGAACTTTGAGACAAAGTTTTTTAACAGTTTGAGATTGCCTGTCATGTGTCGGGAGCATCCGCTATCAACAATCCAGAGAACAATTTGCACCACCTGCATCACATGAAAGAGACGACGATGGTACAATGGTAAGGGTGGAACCCGAAGAAGTTGTGGGTTCCGTTGGGTTAGAAGCACACATGTTAACAATTTTAGGAATCCATTTGAAGTTATGTGTCCTTTGTAACCAACGTTGCCAATTCCAACTAGATTTAGCCTTCTTTATATCAAATTCAGTAACAGTTGGCATGATCCTAGAGGTATTTTTCGCAACTACTGGGTTGACTATATCATTCTTAGAAACTACACAAGGCATAAGTCCTAGCACAGATTTAGAAGCAATAGTGAGCCTAGATTTTCTGCCTAATGTACGTTTCTTAAGACGAGATAAAAGAGAATTTGCAACACATTTAGAATGATCACCAGATAACATACTCTTACGACAAAACACACATGAAGCATCAACTTTTAAAACATCCAAAGGTTCATCATTCGTTACACATAGATTAGAATTACAATTTGCCAAATCAGTATCTAAATCTAGTGCAGGATGAGTCTTATTCAAAGTCCTAGGGTGTTCTTCTACTTCAGAGGCTTCTTGTGTCTCTCTTCTACGTTGCAAAATCCTATTCTTCCATTTCATTCGTTTATGCTTGGATCTGCTAACGCTATGAGTGGCTACTATTCCTGTAGAAGTGCAAGGATCCAAATTAGACTTCTTAGTGTGTTGTGCTATATTTGTTATGTCTAATGAGTACATTCCTGGAGCAATTACATTAGTGTTGACAGATTTTCCTTTTTCAAGCTTACGTATTTTCTCTTTCAACTCAATGATAATGTGCATTTTATCTTGAATTTCACTGTCGAGTTTTCGGTTAGAATAAAAATATTCATCACGACTCTTTTGCCAAAAATCTGTAACTTCTTGCAATTCTGCAATTTCCTTTTCATATTTCGAGATTTGACTTTTTATTTCCTCGTTTTCGTTTTGAAAAGTTGTGGAAGTTTTAAGACTTTGTAATTCTAGTTCAAAATTAAGACTTTGGTTTTGACACCATTCAAGCTTTTTGTTGAGTTGAGAAATCTCATTTGAAAGTTTGTTTTGCACATCATCATTGTGTTTACGGAGATTAACGTTTTCATCTTTTAATGTCTCAATTTGTTTAGATAACAACTCAACATCATCACAGTGATCATCAACAAGCATATAAGTACCAGATTCATAAAGAGAATTCATAATCACAGAAATTATATCAGCACTAAGAACATGTTCCAAGAGTCGATCAGCTTCTCTTTGTAATAATTGATTTTGACGTTTTTGATTTAAAATTGCTTGTTCAGTTTCTTGAAACACATTCATCATAGATGAGACTTCTTTTTGAAGTTCCTGTTCCCAGTGGTGAGCACAATGACGCAAATGTCGAGGAATAGGTAAAAACTGTTTTTGAAACACTTCTCATTTTTCTCTCTCATGAGGAGTAGTAATGGTAAAAACCGTTATTTGAGAGTTGCGTTCAATGGCTTCATCTAATTGTTCAATGTTATCCATGAATGTAAAGGACCGTTTATTTGCACCACTGGTTTAGCAGGAGCTACATGAGAAGTAACTTCTTGAGGTTTGATAATGTACCATGGTTGTTCAGATTTCTCTTTTTGCGGTGTAAAAATATCAGTAATTGGAGGCATTTTAGAGTAATCAAAAGGTTTATTGTATGTAACAGTTTCCATTTTTGATCGACTCTCTTCTTCAATTTCATATTCCTCTTCACAATCATATACAACAGTACGAACAACAGTATCGTCAAAGAAATGATCTGCACTATATAACTTTGGAATCTCATTGAGTGCTACACGTAAAAAACATGGTGAATCACTTCCAATTGCAAAGCCGTGACCATTGTTTTTTCGAGTTACTGAAAACTTTTGAATAGTAGTCACTGAATTACCAGTTTTATACACAACATTTTGAAATTCTTTAAGCTTATGTTCCAATTCAACAATCTCATCAACGTATGACTTAACTTTGTTTCTGGTTTTGCGTTTATGTTTCGTGAACTCAGCTTGACAATTTGACAGCTCCGTTTTGGTTTTTAAAATGATAGCTTCAAGTTGTGCAATTTGTTTTTTGTGTTCAAACGCTTGTTTTTCCAGTTCAGAAGCTAAGTTATTTTTAGACTCCATAATTTTTAGCAATTTGGTGTTCTAACTCTTTTTCGTGACGAGAAGATTTTAGAAAAGCAGCTTCAAAGCCTTTTTCCCGTTGAATCAGTTTTTCCGCGTTTGACAGTTGAAATTTATAGCACTCAATATCCCTAGTTAATAATGCATTTTTCTCTTTCAATCTAGCATTAAGCTCTTGACATTTAATGTTTTGAGATTGACTAGTCATAAGAAGGGACTGAATTTCTGAATCTGGACCAGACGAAGGATCAAAATGTTCAACGTGAGCATTGTTATCATTGACAGTTTCAGTATCCGAATCATCAAATGTGACAACCGGGTTAATTTGAAAATCATCAAATATAACTTTTGTGTCCATTTGAGTATTCGTGTGTGTAGATAACAATGAATCATTTTGAACTTCTTGTTCCTTGTAAGATGTAGATGCAGATGGGGAGGCAATTTCATGTATGAGGCATGAGTTAAGATCAGTTACCTGAAAAAACCATCGGTGTCATAAACTGGGCCTGAGTCACTTATGTGGAGTTCATGCATGTTGGCCATCAGCATAACAGCAGCTTCCAAATCTTCCATGTCGTCATCGGAATGTTCATTTGCCATGAAGCTGTTGTCATTTGCATTCGTGTTGTTGCGGGCTTCATCTTTGAGAGCAAGGAGTAATGCCTGTTTGTGATACTTACTTCCTTGAGTTCTTGGTGATGAACATGCAGTTGCCAAGTGACCTATTCCATTGCAGTTATAGCATCTGATGACCGTATTCCCCGATTCAGTATTCCCTGTGTCAACAATCTCTGCCTTTCTCTGAGGGACACCACCATTGTTCCTGAATCCTCCATTGTTGTTAAGCTGTTGTCCAGAATTAGAGTTACCCATATTACCACCCGATCCAAATCTGCTACTGTTGCGATTCTGAATCTCAACGCGAACATCGTGAATGACAGCTTGATTTCTTGTATTTGAGGATGAACGAAGACGATTGTTGGACTTGTTTGAGAATTTGCTGAAAGCCCGAGCAATGAGTGCAATTCCTTGGTTGAGACTGTTGAAGTCCTCATCATCATCGTCATCATTAGCAGTAAGTGGTGAAGACAAGGTGTCATTGTTGTCATATGATGCAAATTGATTTGCAGAAGAGTGCGATGTAGAATCATAAGATGAATAAGGAGATGGGTGGTTGAGATAAGCCTGTTCTGAATGATAAACATTGTGTTGTAATGGTGGAGCCGGAACATGTGATTGAGCAACAAGCGCCAAAGAGTTTGTAGGTGGGGGCTGTGAATAGTTTCCTCTGAGAGCACGATCATTGTCAACTTCATGTTGATGATGTTTCAGATAGTCATACAACAAACCATATGGTGTTTCATGAAGGTTTCTTGCTTGTCGAACAAATGTCACATACTTCTGCCAATCAGGACCAAGACTTCCTAAGAACTTCGTGTTGACAGCAATCTTTGGTAAGATGATGTTGTGTCTGTCAAGGTCATTAATGATGTTAGTGAAGCGGTGATAGTATGACTCAAGTGATTCAATTGGCTCAATCATGAAATGTGTGTATTCCATGTAAAGTTTTGACTACATGTCCTCCTGATTCAACTGAGTTCCTTCCATTAGGAGATGAACATGTTCCCACATTGCCTTAGCAGTTTTCTGAGCATCAACACTGTGAAAGATCGGATTAGGTATGCCTTGCAGAATGTAAATCATGGCATATTCATCAGCTTCTTTGTGAAGTACTTGTTCAGCAGTAAGTTGAGCATCAGTGAGGGGTCTGTATGATTCTGGTATGGGTGGATTAGCATTAGGATCACCAGGGATAAGGTTAGTCGGTGTTACAAATGGACCTTCATTGATAACTTGTCTCATGTATTTGCCATGTGGTTTCTTGAGTTCAAGAAATCTTAGGAATCGACTTGACCACTGAACATAATTACCGGGTGTGAGCATGGTTGGTGTGTCAAGTGAACCTGCTTCATGTCTTGATTGTTGAGTAGTGATTACTTCACACATTTGGTCAAACCAATGAGTTTGTTTCGATGGTTGAGTGATTTGTTGCATTGGAAATGGTGGAGGTTGAGACAGTTGTTGATGTTGATGCATCATGACATGTTGTTGATAGACCATTTGATTATATGGATACGATTTTTGAGGTTGTTGTTGTTGATATTGTTGTTGTTGTTGACAAAACAATTGTGTTTGATGATAGGGTTGCTGATGATGAAAGTTATAGTACGATGGTTGAGACATGATGAAAGACTTGTGTGTAAATGGATCTTGTAGAAGGTATAAGTGTTATGCCAAGCCTTGAAAACTATCCCAAGTGTTTTCTCGAAACTTTGTTGAAGAATATCTCAAAAAGAAGTCAAAGCCCAAAAGATCTTGATAAAATGCCAAAGATCTCGATAATTTCCAAAAGTTCTCGAAAAATTAACTTTATCGAGAAAATTTTAATAAACTTTCGAGAAATTTCACTGTAGCAGGAATTTGTAAGGTTCTCGAAAATTATGAAAGGATTTCGAAAGTTTTCCAAGGATCTCGAAAATCAAAAGATTTCGATAAACCAGAAAAGATCTCGAAACTTTAAAATTTTTGAAAAAAATTCCACAAAATTTTCGAGATTATACAATAACGAAAATATCCAACGAGTCGAAGTGTTCTCTTTCTTATACAAGAGAGAAAAGCACTGAGTAACCAACGAAAACACCTTAGGAGCAGTAATAAAAGATCTCGAAAGATTGGGGTTTAAGGATTTTGAAACTTTGTCAAAATTTGGCAGATTTTTTTTTTGTAAAAAGCAATCCAAAAACACGTTTTTAATCCAAGATTCTTATACAACTAACCTTAGAATGATGAAATCTTAAAGAAAGTTGCAAACTTTAACAACTTTTCAAAAATTTGAAAATTTTCGAAAAATTGTACAAAAGTACGAATCAAGATTTTTTGAGAAATTTTGAAACTTTGTTGGTTGTTTGAGTTTGTAACACAAGTTTTGATGAAAAAGATGTGATAAAAACACGAAACAAACAAGAAAGTAATAAACTTTATCAAAAAAATAACGACTAAAAACATGTTTATGGTTCGTTAGCAACAAAAACAAAGATTACACCTTCTTCTAGCCATTGATACCACTTGTTAGGTCACCATATTGTAAACACAAGTATTGAAATGATAGAAATAAGATGAGAAATAAAGTTTGGTTGATTAGATCAAATATGAAGAATAAAAGTGCAAGAGTTTCCTTATGTAAATGAAATAACCAACAAGAGTAAGCATTACATAGATGTCCTATTTATAGGTGAAGAGCTAGGGCAACACTCCCTTCTCTTCCCTTCTCTAATTTGTATGGGCTTTAGGCCCATTGGACGAGTAAAGGGCTTACCCTTAAACATAACATGATTAAATAACTTAGCAACCTATTACAAATGATGAAATAACCGAGACTTGATGAAACGTTGATAAACTTAGGTTCTAACAGTTCTTTTCGGAACTAAAACACTACTATTGGGAGAAACCTTATCTTTTCAAAATGTGCAAGGATGGAATGATCCGAAGATGTGTTTCGGGTGCCGAAACAAGAAAAATTCTTGATGAATGTCATCATGGCCCAACTGGGGGACATTATGGGCCTTCCACTACAACTAAAAAAGTTTTTGATGCTGGATTTTATTGGCCCACAATTTTCAAAGAAGCATATACTCTCGTTCAAAACTGCGATGCGTGCCAAAAGTCCGGTAACCTTTCTCGTAGAGATGAAATGCCTCAAAAGAGCATTCAAGTCTGCGAAATATTCGATGTTTGGGGAATTGATTTTATGGGACCCTTCCCTAAATCACACAAATACGAATATATCCTCGTTGCAATTGTTTATGTTACAAAATGGGTAGAAGCTGAAGCTCTTCCTACTAATGATGCACGAGTTGGTGTTAACTTTCTCAAAAAGCTTTTCGCTCGCTATGGAATTCCTAAAGCTCTAATAAGCGATAGATGATCTCATTTATGCAATAAACAAATGGAGAAAGTAATGAAACGATATGGAGTTCATCATCGTTTTGCTACAGCTTATCACCCACAAACTAGTGGTCAAGTTGAAAATACAAATAGAGCTATAAAAAGAATACTTGAAAAAACGGTTAAGGACAATCCTGCCGTATGGTCAAGAAAATTAGACGACGCTCTATGGGCATTTCGTACGGCTTATAAAACACCAATTGGTACAACACCGTACAGACTTTTGTATCGGAAAACATGTCATTTGCTGTTCGAACTCGAACACCGTGCTTATTTAGCATTGAGAAGCTGTAATCCTGATCTGAAAATAGCTAGAGAAAAGAGATTTTTGCAACTGCATGAACTCGATGAGTTAAGACTCCAAGCCTATGAAAACTCTAAGCTATACAAAGCAAGAACCAAAGCTTACCACGATAGAAAGCTAAGAATTCGAAAACAATTCAAAGCTGGAGATAAGGTTCTACTCTTCAACATGAAATATAAGTTTAAAGCTCCGAAACTCAAGCCAAAATGGTTCGGACCATATGTAGTGAAACATGGATTTCCATCAGGTTATGTTGAACTTTATGACAAACAAGGTGGAAGTTTCATTGTAAATGGGCATCAAATTAAACTCTATTATGATAAAGAGCAATTAAACTTGATTTCTAATGAAGAAATTCCATCCGAATCTGAATATGAAGCTATCACATTCATGGCTCCACACAAGGACATGGTTCCTTGGGCACACAATACTGGTTTTATCTATGATGCTCTACCTAGAGCATGGGAAAAAGTTACATTGGAAAATATAGATGAAACGGGGGAGGGAATTGTGATAGGAAATGTGGTGTATATAACTAAGAGGAAGCATAACACTACACCTACATAAATTGTTCGAAGTTTGAGTCCGGCTGAGGACTCGTTAATAAAACAAGCGCTACTCGGGAGGCAACCCGTGTGTTTATTTTAAATGTTTTAATTTTCAGTGTCTACACCCCAAAGTTTTACCACTTGGTTAAACTTAAGTGTGGGGGTGTGCCACTTCTTTAAATAAATTGCAATGCTTTTTGTTTGTTTGTTTTTGTTTTCTAATAATGCAGGTATTGATTTCAAGGAAATAGACGATTGGACAGAAGAATAAAAGCTGATATCATGGTTTATTTTCTCATTTCCCTACTTTCATACTTTTTAAGTTCGTTTATCACATTGAGGACAATACTTAACTTAAGTGTG
>LBNU01033273.1:161896-174686 GCA_014162995.1 Artemisia annua
TACCAACTCCAAATAGCAATTTGAAAAACATTTTGTGAAGTAGTTAAAGAGAAAATAAATTACCAAAGGGTAATAAAGGATACGTTGTAAGTTGCAAGGGTTTGGTAAATTTAAATCCCTCACACATGGATAAGTTTGAAAGAAAAGAGAGAACCATCCCATGGGCCTAGTATTCCCCAGGGGAAGAGCAGGTTTAAGGGGTAAACCAGGATTTTCAACGCGGTTTAAGGTTTAGAAAGGGTTTTAAGGATAACCATGTTTTAATTAAAAAAGTTAAGTTAGAAAGTTAACCCATGGGGGTTTTTTTGGGGTTGAAAGAAAGCGGTTTTGTTAAGCTGATCCCCAAATGTTTGTTTAGTTTAGAGTTAGACCCCCAAGTCCCGTTTAGGAAAAGGAAATATTCCCAAAGGGGAAAATATGCCTGTGCCTTTGGAAAGCAGGAAAAGGGTAAGGTATAAAGTAAGTGTAAAAAATGTCTAAAGGTGTGGGGTAAAGGAAAGTTTGGAGAAGGAAAAGTGGGTTTTGGGTTTAAAATTGGAAAAAAATGTTAATGGGTTAATTTTGAAGTATTGGGTGGTGTATTTTTGGAAATTTTGTATGTGTGTTGATTTTAAAATTTGTTTTTTTGGTGAGAGTAATTTGGAAAAAAAATGGTTTTGGAAGTTTGGAAATGGAAAGAATTATTTGTTTGTTGGAAAAGGTGTGTGAAGCGGGGGGAAAAAAAAGGTCAACCAGTGGATGTGTTGTTAAGGGAAATATTGTAAAGGATTGTGCTAAGAAGTGTATGGGAAGGAAGGTAAATGGGTTTTAATAGGGTTTCTGAAGAAGTGGGGTTTGGGGTTTGATGGTTTTTAGTTAAGGGTTTTTTGGTAGGAAAGGGTTTTTTTTTGGTTAGGATTGGGGTTTTTAAGAGAGTGTTTTGGGGGTTAATGTATTGGTTTGAAATTAAAAAATATAAAGAAATAAAAATAATAGAAGATTAGAAAAGATAATCCTTTAATTTGTCATTAAGGAAAAGAAAAATTTGAACAATTCTAAGAATTATAGGGGAAAATGGAAAAACCATAAGTTATATTTACTGAAGTTAAAACAAATACGTCGAAAAACCCCCATAGTTTCATATCCTTCGGTTGGACTTCCACGACCTCCGACCCCATCCTCAACCTTAACACCATTGGGGTGCAAACAGGTCAAGTTTGCCCTTTGCGATTATGGTAAGCATATCCAGTGGGGAAAGGATGCCCCAAATTTTTTTCGCAAAGTGACCCCTGGGACTAAAAGTGAACCAATAAAGGGGAGTTAAACCCCGTTAACGTTTGATTAAAAAAGAAAAACCTAAGCCACGGAAATATGAGGCCCATATGGATGGCTTTCCAACGTGTTGTTCACTGGAAAGAAATATATTAAAGCCTCCTTAAGTTTTAGAAAGGCCCTTTGGCTTTAGGCAAAGGTGGTTTAAAGGAACACTGGGGAGTTTGCCCGTTTCCCCAAAGGTGGGTGCCCCCTTAAAAATAATCTTTCCCCTAACCAATAACTCCGTTCCCAGTGCTTCTTCAATTTAACACATACATATCATACCTTGAAATTTGGAAAAAAGACCCAAGATTTGTCGGGTAAGGGGGAACCGAAAACTTTTGGATAAATCGCCCAAAACATTCCCATACAAGTCCCTGGAAGCAAATCCCTCCGTCGCGTCCAAACCCGCCGCCCAAGCGCAGAACATGGGATTTTGCCGGAATTTAGGCTTACCGTTGAGTTTTAAAGTGGTTTTCCCGAAGGTTTTTTTTAAATTTGTCATTAATCAAAAACATTTGAGGGAGATTCCTTGATCATGGTTTGGCCCCCCTAAAAACCAAAGCTACCAATGTGGTTCGTTCCCCTCAATTCCCAGTCTGACATTTAGGGACGCCGGATCCACAGTTCAACACCTTTGAATGCCATACCCACCAATGATGAACTTTCCAGCTTACACTTCCCCGTTTCCAATTTTTCCAATTATTTTCCTTTTTTTGAAATTACATATTCATACCTGAATTGAAAGATCCACATTTGTCGGGTAAGGGGAAGGCCGACTTTGAAAATTCGCCAAATTCCATACAGTCCCCTGGAGCATCCTCGTCGCGTCAGCGCGCCAGCAGCAGACATGGAATTTTTGCGAATTAGGCTACCGTTTGATGTTTTAAGTGTTTCGAAGGTTTATTTGTCATTATCAAAACATTAGGAGATCTTGATCATGTTGCCTCAACAAGCTACATTGGTGTTCGTCCTTCATTTCCAGTCTTGACATTTAGGCGACCGGATCCACAGTTCACAGACTTTGATGCATAGCCGAATGATGAACTTCAGCTTACATTCTTCCCGTACCAAAATTTCAATATTTTCATTTATTTGAATTGATTTGTAATTTCTACGGATTGTGCACACATGACAGTGTACAACCCGCACTTTGTACTTAAAGGACCCTGTGGTACGCATCAGTGCCACAATCCTCATATAAGGAGTGAAAGCTTCTTACTTTTGAGTAGAATTTATCAAACCTTTCAGTATTTTCTCAATTCTGCTCAAAAGACAAGTATTACACCTCAATAAGTAATCACTTGTTGAGGGGGAGTACATGACTTCAAATATCGTTCTTAAATCTTAAAGTCTTGTTGTTTTCTCCTCATAAGACTCAAAAAGGCATATTTTAGTCAAAACGTTTACAAAAACAACATTTGATATGCTATTTTTGAGGGGGAGAAGAAGAAAAGTGATTTAAATATGATGTGAAAAGTCTTATCTTGTGCGAGCTCGACTCAGAATTGACCCACGAATTGACGAAACAACAAAAGTTAGTATTCGAAAGGATTTATCCGAGTAGAAAATACCGTTTCGAGAAACTCTTTCTAGACGTTTACTTTGACGGGTCTAACTTCCTTTTAGGAATGTTAACAACTTCAAGTTAGTTATTAGGGCTAGTTATCACCTAAAAACTGATAATGTATCCCTTTAACTAAGCAACGTAAACGTGTCCCTCGGGTACATGTCTATTAAGAGTGGATCAATTCAAAAGTGCCAACTCTTCCCGCATATGCAAATTTATGAAAACATTCATAAGCATATGTGGAGGGGGAGTCTTTCATAAGAAATCCAAAACCTCAAAGTGTTAACAAAAAGTTTTATACTCATAAACACTTTGAGACATTTTCAATGATTTGGTTCAAAGGCATCAATAGGATAGTTATGGAGTTACAAGGTGACTAAGGATAGGAATAACCGTCCTATGATCCGCCAGAACCGGAGGGATCTACCCAAGGACATCACCAATAGTTAGAAATTAGAAGTCCTTAGGTATGATATAACAAAAGGAGAAAAGAATGAAAGGAGAAAGAAGGGGTTGAAGAATTAAAAAGAAAATGAATGAAAAGGGTGAAAAGAAATAGCCCTCCATTTTATCAACCATAGGTCAGACACCGGGTTCAATTCATATGCTACTGGTCGTTGCTAAGGCGACACCGGTATTGAAGATAAAAGACGTCATGGACCCAGTGACGCAATGCACCTAAACCTTCTTAGCCACTCAGGCATCTCTCAAAAGATGTTTGTTTCATTCTCACGGGGAACCAGTGTAATCTATCGATCGTCTATTAGAGATGGTTGATATTGAAACAGGAGGCCCTCTGCTCCATGCCTCCGCATAGGAAACCAAATGTGCACTTATCGAGTCTAGAGCTACGAGATAACATAAAAGATCTCTTAGGAACACATAATTCTTCTACACTAAGTGTCTTGCATCATTGGACACTGAGTGTAAATTATCGAGTCCTTCGCAGATCTTAGCAATCTGCCTTGAACGTTTATGAGGGATTTACTTATGTATTTCTCGAATGATTGAACGGAAATCCTGCCAGGGTCAACATCAAACAGCCCTGACAGCAGGTCACTTCGGTGATTCCTTGGGGATTACGCTTAGTGTGTTCGATGGTTCCAAACGGTCTACAGTCGTGGGGTGATCTCCAGCGACTCACCTAATCGTGGGTGTATGTATGTATGTCTGTGTAAGCCCTCTAGGGGGTATCCGATTAGGAACGGCCTTGGTAAGGATTAGAAGGAGTCTTCACACTATGCTGTTGACAAATTCTAATTCCAAACCTGTAAGTACCGGATGTTTTATTGCTAACTGTCTCAATGCAGGTACAACCACCATCCTGAACACCAGCTTCCACATGCTCATACTTGCATCTCAACAAATATGAAAGCTCTCATGAAAGATCGAAGCAACATTCAAGTCAAAGATAGATTCCATGCCAAAGGAATCTACAAAGTGATAAGACAACAACCTAAAGCAAAGCAACGTTCAAAGAAGAATTCTACGTCAACACTAAGAATCTTCATTAATGAAAAGAGAGCTACACATGAATGAAAGTTTCAAACCTCAAAGATGTATGAGCATGTAGGAATGATGCAGATCTACTGGAATCTAAGAGAGTGACGAATGGCAGATTACCACATCAGTTGATCACTATCACATCTTCAAAGATAAAGAACAAAGAACGATGAATCATTTCTACTAATCATTTTTGAAGACGTCTAAAACCATGAAAGCTTACAACTAAAGTCGAAAGACAATGACGTCAAGCAACCTCAAATGACCGTGACGAATATCACTCCTTCATAACCGATCCTTAGGGGGAGATTGTTAGGACCTATGTTTATCAACATTTATCAAGTATCGGTTATTTCAGAACATGTAATAGGTTGCTAGTTTATCTAAGTTATTCATGTAATCATTTAGAGTCCAAGAAACGTCCAATGGGCCTAGAAGCCCAGGAATAAGAGAAGATAGGGAAGAGAGGAGTGTTGCCCTACTCTTCACCTATAAATAGGACCCTTATGATAACATGTAACTTGTTGGTTATTTCAATATCATAAAGAAACTCTTGCACTTTTATTCTTCTCATTTGATCTAATCAACCAAACTCTATTTCTCATCTTATTTCTATCAAATCAATACTTGTGTTTACAATATGATGGCCTAAAAACATCTATTCGGTTAACTGATTTAGAATCATAATTTGCGGAGTACCTCGAAGTTTGATCAAGGTTAAAAGTGACAACTTCATTACCAACACGTAATGTTATCTCTTGCTCGAATACATCAATTAGAGCACGGCCCGTTCTAAGGAATCCTCTTCCAACAATGAGAAGAACCCTATGATCAGCATCGAAATCAACAACCGCGAAGTCAGCTCGGAAATGGAACTTTCCTACTTTCACAAATACGTCCTCAGCAATGCCAAGGGGACGAGATATTGAAAGATGAGCAAGCTCAAGAGTCATGCAGGTAGGAGTAAGTTCGGGAAGAGAAAGTCTCTTCCACACTGAGTGAGGCATCAGGCTGATGCTTGCACCAAAATCGGCCAAGGCAAAGCATTCAACCATTCTCAGAAAAACACAGGGAATGAGAAATTTTCCAGGATCTCCAAGCTTTTCTGGAAGCTTCTTTAATAGAACTGCTGAGCAGTTCTCATTCAATGGAGTTTTAGCCATTTCAAACAGCTTTTCTTTGTTGCTTAACAAGTGTTTGATTGTTGATGCAAATTTGGCCATCAGAATGATAGCATCCGCAAAGCTTATGTCAAAATGCAAATCTTGAAAGGTTTGAAAGAATTTGTCCATTTGATGACTAGCTTTTTCACGGAGCTTTTGCTCATTTAAACGTGATAGGTAAGGAATAGAAGGTTTGGATTTAGGGATTTCAACTGGGATTTCATGGGGTTCAAAAACAACTTGTGGTTTGGATTTAGGTTTTGGGACAACTTGAGGATGGACGTCGTTGGAACTCCCGTTATTAGTAGGAAGTACCTTGTCCTTACTCGCCTCAGGTTCACGTTCCACTACCTTGGGAGGAGAAGAATAGGTAGAAGGATTCGTAGGTCCATCATATGAAACACCACTTCGGGTTGTGATCGCATTCACATCGCCCCTCGGGTTAGCGATCGTATTGCTTGGTAGATTACCTGAGCCCGAGGGTCGATCATTTAAAGACTTCTTAAGTTCTATGACCTGACTGGCCAACAACCTATTCGTTTCTTCTTGGGATTTCATGAATTGTTTCAACAACTCATCAGATGATGGTTGAGCTGGGAGAATGGCTTGAGTTTGGTTAGGAAAATTTTGGACTCGGTTGTTTTGGTTGTAACCTTGGTTTTGAAAATTTCCCTGATTTTGATTACCATTTCCCTGAAAATTGTTTCCCTGATTGAAATTATGTTAACCTTGATTTCTGTTAAAGTTTCCTTGGTTTTGGAAACCTTGGTTTGGACCTTGATTGAAATTCCCTTGGTTTTGGTAACCTTGGTTCATTCGAGTTTGATTTTGGTTTCTGTTTTGCACATTTTGTTCATGGTTGAAACCAGGTGGTCCTAGGTATTTGTTAGAACGATAGCTCGGTTCCATTTGAGGATGGTACTGGTTATCTCCCTGATTGGAAGTCCCGACTATCGCATTAGCTTTAAATGGACTACCATCGGTGGCAGTACAGTTGTAGTATGCATGAGGGCCACCACAAGTAACACAGACTTCCACTTTCTTGACTTCAACAGGTGAAGAAGTTTGTGGGAAAGAGACTTTCTTTTGGTTGGAGAGAACCAAAGCTTGAATAGCTTCCGTGAGTTTGTCAATCTTAGCATCGGTGCTAGAATGACTCACGGTAGATGAAGTAGAAGGACCAACACTCACTTGGGAACCACCTGGCTTGCTTCATGTAGTGCGGTCCTTAGACTTATTTTCAATGATCTCTAAAGCTTCTTTTGTGGTTCGACCAAAAAAATTACCTCCAGCTGAGGCATTAAGAGAATCTTGATTAGATTGGCTCACACCATTGTAGAAAGTGTCAAGTTGCATCAACTCGGAGAAACCATGATGAGGAGATTTGCGAAGTAGTTCCTTAAAACGATCCCATGCTTCACTAAATGATTCATCAAATTTTTGTGTGAATTTGATGATTTCATTTTTAAGACTTGTGGTTCTAGACGGGGGAAAGAATTCATTCACAAATTTCATAACTAAATCTTCCCATGTTTCAATCGAACGAGGGGGTTGTTTTTCAAGCCAAATTCGGGCAGACCCCTCGAGGGAAAATGGAAAAAGAAGAAGTTTGATTGCCTCTTGTGGGACATTTTTGTATTTGATGGTGGATATGATTTTGTTAAACCATCGAATGTGAGAGTGAGGATCGTCCCTCTCAAAACCATAATATTGGCTCGAGGTCACTAGATTTAGTAACTCGGTCTTGAGCTCAAAATTATCGGCCACGATGGCCGGAACAACGATAGCATCTCTGTAACCCTCGATGGGTGCTTGGAGAAGCTCATTCATAGGATGATCTTCCGCCATAATAACAGAATGGTTGGAAACAGTACGAATCTCAGATACGACTGTTGGGGCAGAACGTCTAAGGTTACGTCTTCGAGGAATTCTGACAAGCTCACGTAAAGCGCTCGTTGACCTAGAAGAACGAGTGCGCATGCACTAAAAGCAAATCTAAGAATCCTTAGAGTGAAAGGAATTTTGAAAAAGGAAAGAAAAATCTTTTTGGGTTTTGTATGTTTTTGAAAACTGAGTATGATGTTTTTGGTAATCGATTCGATAAAACAAATCATTTCCTCTTAGCTCACAGTTTGTAATCCCTGAGTAATCCGAAATAGTAAACTTCACGATTTGTTTTGTTTTTATAAAAATATGAACAAGGATGGTAAATATACAAAGAGTGAATATCCAGAATCACTAATCTTCAAATTCGTTGAATACGCAGCACACCTCCCTGGCAGCGGCGCCAAAATTTGATTGCGGCAAAATCGTCAGTCCAAACTAACCAAGATCAATGGTCAATAAGGTCAACCACTTGTGCACAATCTCCCTGGAGTATAGTGTTTTCCCGGGTCGTTATATCCCAGCGAAGTGTGAAATTGTATTTTAATCGAATTGTGATCGGGTGAATTTGAATGGGAAAAGGATATGGGTGATTATACTAAGCAAATATAATAGAAAATAGCTTAAACAATCTATATCAACAATAACGTAAAACCAAATAATCTAAAAACGTATTAAAACTTAAAAACGTACGTTTAAGTTAAAAATAATGTAAAAGTACCAAATAAAAAGTGAAAAGTGAGCAATATAAATCATATGGGTAAAAAAATTACTTTTCTAGAATCCTAATGATAAAAGAAAATTTTAGGAAAAAGAAAATTATTTTTTTTGACTTTTTAATTAATTATTATTAATTAATTACTAATTATTAACCAATTTAAATTATTAAAAATACTATATGAACAGTAAAAATTATGAAAATTTTCCTAAAAATACTTTATAATGTCAGAAAGTTAAGAAAATATAAAAATGCTAGTGAGCTTATTAATAAGCAGAAAAATAAGCTAATAAGGATAAGTAAGCAAAAGGGACTATTATTACTATAAATAAAAAACTGGAAAACTAAAACACTAAGAACAACATAGCCCAGATGGTACACGGGGTTGGTTTGGTTTTGTCCTTTGGAACCAGGAGGTCTCAAGTTCGAATCCCACTTGGTCCTATTTTTCTGTTTTTTTTTTTCTTGGTTTTCTTTTTACAAGACTATTTTAACAACAATAATAAGCAACTTTTGTGGACACAATTTTTTTGAAACTCACAAATAAGCTCTGTGTGAGATTATTGTTCACACAGTAAGATTTTTAAGCTAAAAAGTGATTTTTGAAGTTTAAAAAGCTAGCAAATAAGCCACAAGCTAAACACTAAGGAAGGAATAAGCTAAAACAAGTTGAGATAAGTCTAAAGAAGCTAAAATAAGCAGAAAAACACAGTGAATAAGCGCAATAAGCAAAAATAAGCAAAATCAAATATCCAATTCCAAACAGACCTGAAGGCTCACTTGCAGGCTTAAATAAGCTTATACAATAAGCTCAGAAGCCAAAAATAAGCCTTGAACCAATAAGTTAGGTCTATGAGCTTTCCAACAAGCCAAAAAACTTAAGCTAAGGTTCACTGATAAGCTCTATAAGATCTTATGAATTTGGCTCAATCACACTGATGAGTCAGTGTAATGATTTTGGTGAGTCAACATGGAGGGCCAAAATTAAGCAGTTAAATAAGCAGTTAATGGATCAAAAAGTACATGAATATGTAGCCTGTACTATAAGCTTTCCAAAACCATAAATTACTCAGGCTAATCTTAACTAATGAGCAAGCTACAGGCTAAGGAAAAAGGGCTTATGAGCCAGGTACCCTGGTGCAGGGGAGATTTTTGAAAAACTAGCCAAAAGAAGGCCTGAATTAAGCACTAAGAAAAAATTACAAAAATAAGCTAAAATATGGGTTAAAAAGCTAAGCTGCCAAATATTTAAAATCCAAAAGCTCAAAGGCTAAGATTGAAAATTGAGATCATGAAAAATCTCACCATAAATGGATTTTTGAAACTGAGTATGCAATTTGACTTTTTGTGATTTCTACGTAAGTTGACTTTTATGAGACTTGAGTAATTCATAATGACTTAAAATGATGTTATAAGTTTAAAGGAGACTGATTTAAGCTATATTTAACACTTATGCACTAATTAGATGAGATTTGGAACTTTCAATCCTAACAGTGAACAGAATATGGAGATTAAATTGGATTTTTGACTTTTTTACTAACAACCTATGGATTTTATGTTTTGACTATTCTATTAGGACCTAATATGACATGATTGAACCAAAAGTAACAACAAGAACAAGCTCTGAGTCCAAAAATTCAGCAAATCCAAACACACCTTATAACAACTGATTTTGATGATTTTCAAGGTTTTAACTGATTTAAGCCATGATACTGATTCATAAGTACTTATTATGATGTTATAAGCCAAGTGAGTCACAAAAACACCAATCTTAACCACAAATACAAAGGAATCAAAGGTATGCAGGTTTGATAGTTGGAATCAAATACTGAGCAACAAAGGAATTTATTGAACAAGTGATACAAACTAAGCATTAATCTATCATAACCACACTAAATAAGCATAAAGGAACACATATAATCAATTATAAGCTATTCTACAGTACTTATGCAAAAATGGAAAAATAGCTTGCAAAATGCATCCAAGCTGAGAACAAGGCACCCAAGGACTAAAATCACACCCTATAGCTTCCCAAGAAGCTCTAAACCAAGGGCCATCCAAAATGTACCCTGCTCCATGCTTCTTTCTTCATATTTCTTGATTTTTGATTTTTTTAACTTTTTTTTTTGGTATTTTTTTAGTATTTTAGTGAAACTGGTTTAAATGCTTAAAGGAGCTTGTGGTAAACTTAGTAATGAGCTCACATGAGCTTATAGAATAGTAACAATCACTATTTAACAACATTAAAGTTAAATGAGGATTTCAAAGGAAAAATGCAAAATCTGAAATTAGCTAAGGAAAATGAAATTTATGTTAAAGAACACTTATATTGCACTGAGAACATTGAAATTATACTTTTACAACTAAGTATTCCAACTGAAATTGACAATTAAGCTAATTCGACATTAAAGGTAAGCTAAAAATCTAGTGCTAGTTTCTCTCTGCTTCTTTCTCTCTATATAGTGACTATTAGGGTTTCCATGAGCCTTCTGAACCTTTCCCATCACAAATGAGAGCCATTGGATGGTTCAAAGTGATCATGGCCTTTAAATTTGCTTTTGGCGCCAAAAGTCTTCACTGGTAACTTGGAGGTTTTTCAGGGCATTAAATGCACCTTGTCTGTTGTGTTTGGAAGGGATGAGTGGGAGCAGAGTGGGTGATAAGCTGGTGAAGGAGATGTGGCAATACCAGGGGTGGTTATGGAGGGAGTGAGGTGGAGGGGAAGGGTGGTATTTGTAGTTTGACTGGGGTCAAACCCCGTTTATTAGCTTAGGGGTGTTGTTTGTTTTGGGCTTGGAGATGGATTGGGCCAAACGGTGGACTGGGTTGGGTTTTTATTAAAAGGGGTGGATTGTTTTTGTGTTAAAAATAAAAATAAAGGGCCCATTTGTTTTAGTAGCTAAAAAGCACAAGGACTAATTTTGTAATATGCTAAAAGTTTAAGGGTGGGTTTTGCCAAGTTACGAAAGTTATTCCAAGGGCCTTTCTTGCCATATTTCAATTATACAAGGACCTTTTATGTTTATTTTCCAAATTTAAACATCTAGGGATCAAATTTGTCAACTTTGAAACTTGAGGGGCCAGTTTTGCCAATTCTTGAAATTTGAAATCCAAGGGCCAGAAATGTCATTCCTTGATTCCTGGGGGACTGTTGTTGACTTTTCTTCAAAATAAATATTCCAGGGACCAATTCTGACAATTCTTGAAAGTTGAGGGACTGATTTTGCCATTTCTGCAAACTTTGCTCATTTTTCATCTGTTTTTAATCCTTTTGTACCTGAAACACATAAAAATACAGTCCAAGGATATTTGTAGTATTATATGACATATCTGTGTGTTTTCAGCTGTTTTTGTAGTTTAAATGGGTCAAAAATGATGAGTACTTACACTCTCATCAACGACTCGAAAAGAGACGTTTTGGAAAAAGGAGTTATTATTCATTTATTCATCAGAGTTTTTACAGTAAAAAATGTACTTTTACCAAAAGAGAGGTCCCTAAGATACGTTTTAAAGCAAAACAAGTGAATGATAACTATACTGGACGTCCTCAAGTCCAGTGCCACTCCGTGCCAGGGTTTCTAAAGTGCTCATATACCTAGGATAACATGCTTAAAGGGTCAACACGAAGGTTGAGTGAGAGTCATAGATTTAAGTAGATAGAGAGTGAATACAAGTTCCACAGGGTTCAACTGAAACCCTATGTGTGGAAAATTTTTAGAGAGAGAAGGTATATTGCACTAAGCTCATGAACCATACGTTAACAGTCCAGATCATGGGGTCTGCAGACCAAACCATGATGGGACGGGTAGGATAACTTGCCAAAGTTAATCCTTCAGAGAGGGTTCAAATATAGTACTCATTGGTACCCAAGACACAGGCAAACCAACGGGGGTTGTCAAACTCCAATAGATCTATCAACTATATTCGCGTTCACTCGCAAGTGATTAGATTCATGAATTTGGTTATGTAGTGGTGGCAGATAGTTTACTCGTCTAACAACCAAAGAAAAAGACTTTTATTTGATTTAAAGCATGTATCCCCCTCGCAGGGTTGTAAAGCATTTAAAAGTGAGGCTATGAAAACTTACCTGGGTCTAAGGTAAGTAGGGTAAGGGTTTAGACAGCTTACTTACGTATCCTGGGGGTAGTGTAGGTGTGTGTATGTCAAGTCCTAGTTTAGGTTTTTAAGTTTCTCAAGTAATCACTATTTAGGGTTTCTGGATATAACATAACACCGTTCGGGCCATCATAATCCAGAAATACATACTCCTCACATGAAGCTCCTTAGTATTGTATTATGTTATTAAACATAATACCGTTCGGGCCATCATAATTCAGAAGTACATACCCCTCACATGAAGTTCCCTAGTATTGTGTCATGTTGTTATTAGATAATAGATATAACATAACACTGTTCGGGCCATAATAATCCAGAGGTCATGTAGTAAACGTTTGAGGAGCCAGGGCACTTTAAATCGTAAACCCAGCAAACTCGTCAAAACGAATACCCAAATGAAACCCCTCACATGAAGCTCCCTACTATTGTGTTATGTTGTTAAAAAAATAAGTTTTTATACTTATATGAAAATAGTCCATTTATACCCTTCAAGTTTGCATATTTAAAATTTCTACCCAAAACTTTCAAATATATATATATATA
>LBNU01033273.1:174931-192215 GCA_014162995.1 Artemisia annua
TATATATATATATATATATATATATATATATATATATATATATATATATATATATATATATATATATATATATATATATATATATATATATATATTAAGCATTTAACTTCTAGGTTTCGCACAACGAGTCCCTATACTTATATATTTTAAAGTAATGACAGAAATAGTCCTTAAACTACACTAACTTTCAATAATTACCCTTTATACCCATAACTTAACAATATTTGCAAAACTAGTCCTTATAAGTTTATAACTTATTTAACTTTCTATCCTAGGGTTTTAGAACTTTGCAAAAAGGGTCCTTATGCTTATAACTTCTAAGAAATGTCAAAAATAGTCTCTGGACTTCATATTTTCAGAAATTTACCATATATACCCTTATGCATGAAATTATTTGCAAAACTAGTCCTAAAATAATGTAAACTATATTTTTATGAAACAACAAAGTTTCCTAGCTTATGTTTAACTAATATATACTCAACCAAGTCATCTATTTCAGATTATAGCACATGATAAGTAAATTTAGCAGAAAAACACGTATTTAGCAAAAACTAGGGTTTCAAATTAAAAATTTCAAAATGAAAATGATCAAGGCTCATCTAAGGGTTCTAAGGCATATCTTAAGTATCCTAGGTCATTAATGAGACTACTAGAATAAAAAAAAATGAAGGCTTACTTGGTCGTGGGAGTCCTAACGTGGGAACTAGGTTTTTCTCGACTAGTTTTAGAACTCGACAAGGATCAAGGCCTTACTATACTACTTCTAGGGACTTAGTACTACAGAAGTTTATGAGGTAAAGAAGAGAGGAAGGTGTGAAGTGAAATGGAGGAGGAGGGCTCGCTATTCATAGGGTCGTTTGGAGTAGCGACCAACCAAAAAGAGAAGGAGGTGGTGAGGAGGGGGTGACTAAGCTGAGCTAGGGGCTGACTAAGGAGTACTAAAGGGGTGACTAAGGGTGGCTATGGGTAGCTAGGGGGCTGCCCTAGGCCGGTTGTGGTGGTGGTGTGTTTAACGAGCCAAGGTGGTGACAAGGAGGTGCATCACCTCCTTGTGTGCTTGCTAGGGAGGTGCTACGGTGTGTGATTGGTATTAGCAAGGTGCTAGGGTGCTAGGTTGTGGTGCTTGAGGTGCTTAGTAGCTTAGTTTTATGTTTTAGGTTTAGTTTTGACCTAGTTTTGGTTAGTGAGAGATTTTAGTCTAGCTTAAGGTTTAGTGCCTAGATTAGGGTCCTATAAGTGTTTAGTGACTAGGATTAAGTCCTAGGAGGCTTATACTAAGTGGTGGTGGCTTATGGTAAAGATTTGGGAAGGTTTGACCTAGTTTTGGGACTTATAAACCCTAGTTATGGTTTTGTGCTTAAGGGACTTGTACCTAGGTTCTAGGGAGTTATACTAGGGTCTAGTGAGTCTAAGATATCCTATAGTTGCTAATGTAACTCATACTTATGCCTTGAACACTTTCAAACTAGTTCAGATAAGCAATTAGGGTTTTAAAGATAACCGTAAACACATAAGGTGCAATTAGGGTTTGATTAGGGTTTCTGAAAGATATAGTGTGCTAGAGTGATAGTTTACTTAGTTAAAATATGTTTATAACCTAGACTTGACATACTGGGATGTTTACATAAAGTAAACATAGTGGTGTTTGGCATAGGTGGATACGTGAGCTTGTCTAAAGGTCATATAGGTAATAGTGATGTAATAAGGCAAAAATTTCATTCGGGAAATAGATATAGGCATAGATAACCTAGATAGTGCTTAGTGAGGGCCTAAGTTAAGTTGGTAAGGCTTAGCTAACCTATGGAAAGTTAGTAGGGAAATTAGTGAGTTGCTACTGTAGTACCCCACAAATTTCCCACTAACTCCCTATAGGATAGAAATGCCTTACTAACTTAACTTAGGCCCTTATAAAGCCCAAAGTAGGTTAGAAATGCCTATAGGAATTTCCAGAGCCAAATTTTTGCCTTATTATCTCTTTATGACATAACTAACCCTTAGACAAGCTCACATATCCACAAATGCCAACCACTACTATGTTTACTCAATGTAAATATCCTGGTATGTCAAGTCAAGGTCATAACCATATTTTCACTAAGTAAACTATCACTCTAGTAGACTATACATGCTAAGAAACCCTAAATGCACCTATGTGTGTACAGTTAACTTTAAAACCCTAATTGCTTATCGATACATGCTCTAAAGTGTTTGAAGCTTAGGAATGACTTGCATTAGTAACCCTAGGATATATTAGACCCCCTAGATCATAGTACAACTCTCTAGAACTTAGGTACAAGCCTTATAAGCACAAAACCCTAGTTAACCCATAACTTCCCGGAATTAGGTCTAAACTTTCCCAAATCTTTACCATAAGCTACCATCACTTAGTACAAGCCTCATAGGACTTAGTATTAGTCATTAGACACTCATAGGACACCAAAATAGGCACCAAACCCTAGCCAAAACCCTAAGTCCTTTCTAGGCAAAACTAGGTCAAAACAAACCCTAAAACCAAAACCTAGCTATCCTAGCACCTCACCACTAGTAACCAACCATCCTAGCACCTCCCTAGACCTAAGTTAGCACCCTAGCACCACCTAAGCACCCTAGCTAGCAGCTGCGTCACCTCTTCCTCCCCTAAAGCGCCATAAACCCTAAACCGCCATAGCCACCGGCCTAGCAGCCCCCTAGCTAGGCGTAGCTCACCATAGTCACCACATAGGTCTCCTTACTCATCATGTAGCCTTGCTTAGTCACCTTCCTCCTCCTCGCCACCTCCTTCTTTGTTTTCTTGCTCGCTACACAAACGGACCCTATAAATACCCCCTGATCCCATACCATTCTTCTTCACCCCTTTCCTCTCTTCTCTACCTACACATTTCTGTAAACTAAGACCCTTAGAACCTATAGAAGTCGAGTGGTGAAGCCTTGTCCCTATCGATTTAAGAATTTTGGCCGAGAAACCCTAGAAATCTCGTTAAGGTACCCACGACCTAGGTAAGCCTTACCCTTGCATATCTTAGCTATAGAACTGACCTAGAACCTTTAGGAGATAACTTAGATACCTTAGAACCCTTAGCTAGAACCTAGAACCCATCGTTAGCTTACTTTCCATTTTGAAACCCTAGTTTAGTCGAATTGCATATTTATGTGATTATGTGCATATACTTGAGCTATAATCTGAATTACATGACTTATTTGAGTAAATATAAGTTAAACATAAGCTTAGAAACTTAGTTGTTTTATAAAAATAGAGTTTATTTGAATTTAGGACTAGTTTTGTAAAGGTTTACATGCATAGGGGTATATATCGTAAATTCTTGAAACTATAAAGTCTAGGGACTGTTTTTTACATTCCTTAGAAGTTATAAGTGCAAGGACTCCTTACGCAAAGTCTTGAAACCTTAGGATAGAAAGTAAAACAAGTTATATAACTAAAAGGACTAGTTTTGCAAATGTAGTTAACTTGAGGGTAAATAGGTAAATATTAAAAGTTAGTATACGCTAGGGACTATTTTTGTCATTTCTTTAAAATAGTTAAGTTTAGGGACTATTTATGCTATAGTTAGATAGTTATATACTTAGATATTATAAGTATATAAGTTTAGGGTAGAAAATGTAAATATAGAAACTTAAAGGGTATAAACGGACTATTTTCATATAAGAGTCAAAACCTATTTTCTAGTTAGAATATGACACAATACTATGGAGCTTCATGCGAGGAGTACTATGTGGAAATTTCGTTTTGAAGAGTTTGCTGGGTTTACGATTTAAAATGCCCTGGCTCCTCAAACGATTATTGCATATACTTCTGAGATATGATGGCCCGAACGGTGTCATATTATAACTAAAACTTAATAACAACATAACTCAATACTAGAGAACTTCGTGTGAGGAGTTATATACTTCTGAATTATGATGGCCCGAACGGTATTATGTTGGCAGCATAATACAATAGTAGGGAGCTTCATATGAGGTGTTATACTTCTGGATTACGATGGCCCGAACGGTGTTATGTTATATATAAAAACCCTAAGAGTGATTAGCTAAGAAAACCTAGACTAAATACTTGACATACACACACCTACACTACCATCAGGATACGTGAGTAAGCTGTCTGAACCCCTGCCCTACTTACCTAAGGCCCAGGTGAGTTTTGTAGCCTCACATCTTTTTAAACTTTCTAAATGTTTTACAAACCTTGTGAGGGGGATACTTGCTTTAAACCGAATACAAGTCTTTTGTATCGTTATTGCACAAGTGATACTATTCTGCCACCATTACATAACTAAAATTCATGAGCCATAATCACTTGCGGGTTTTACGTAAGTGAACGCGAGTATAGTTGATAGATCTATTGGAGTTTGACAACTCCCGTTGGTTTACCTCATCCGGGTAACCAATAAGTACTATACTTGAAATCCCAAAGGATTAACTTTGGCAAGTTATCCTACTTGTCCCCTCATGGTTGGGTCTGCAGCCCCCATTACCCGGACTGTCAGTGCGGTTTCATGAGCTTAGTGCAATAATACTTCCTAAAACCATTTTCCCCGGGTTTAAGCTGAACCCTGTGGAACTTGTATTCAACCCTTTTCCCATACCCTAAACCTATGACTCTCACTCAACCTAAGTATATGAGCACTTTAGGAACCCTGGCACGGTGTGACACTGGATATGAGGACTTCTATAATAGTTATCATTAATCCGTTTTTCCGTAACCTGAAGTCTTTGGGGACCTCACTTTTGGTAAAAGTATAACTTTTACTATAAAAACTCTGATGAATAGATGAATGATAACACCTTTTTCAAAAACGTCTCTTTTCAAGTCGTTTTCTATTATCTTGTCTTTGCCTCCATGAAGTAATACCTCAACTCTAAATCCGTTGCGATTCATGAAAATGGGGGTGTTACAGCTACAGATAAGGGACCGTTTGTGATTTAACGGACCGTCCCTCTGGGATCACTGATTTTTGCATTGTTTTCATCTTTCTTGCAATCCTAAACCTATTGCATGATTATCACCACCTTACCATGTTTAGATAAACATTTTTGAGTGCTTAAAGTTTCCTAATGCATGCTTTGCCCAAACCATAACCATGCTTGATTATTTAAAAAATTCTCATCATCTTCAACCTCATCACAATCACCGTTCATTTCATCTTCATCACCTACAATGGCCTCATCCTCCACCTCCTTGCCAACAACAAACAAAGAATTCATAACCTCACTCAACTCACAACCACCAAACAAAAGGCCTAAGCTCAAGATCATTCGACCTCAAACAAATTTCATTGATCTCACACTCGATGACACCACACCATCACCAAAGTCACCACCATCCTCACCTCAAGCACCAAGTGCACCACTCAAAACACCATCTACAAATGGAACATCCAATTCTTCGTCAAAGCTATCCTCTAGCTCAAAGCCAACCACATCACCTTTCTCGTCATTCATCAAAAACTTGTCACCTTTGCTCACCGAATCTAGTTCGGGTGCTTATACTCCATTCGTGAGCAATCAACCATCATCTCCCACTTTCTCTAGCTATCCACCAAGAAACCAACACCCTCTTCCAACAAACTCATCAAATCATACCACCACATCACCAAATGGGCCTTTGGAAAACATTCCTTCCACACCACCATCATCTCCAACTCTTGGAAATTCATTTCACTACTACTTTGTGAACAACCACACTGTGGGGTGTGCTTGTTGTTACCACAACTTTCATCTCATTCACTCTCTTCGAGATGAACTCCACATCATGTTTGGCCACATTGAGTTTCTCCTTGCACAACAAAATGTGCAACCAACTCCCCTTGCTACCATGCCACCTTCGGCACCACCTTTGGCTCCACCCTCATCCTCACCATCATCCACTCCACCCTCTAACTAGATATATTCAAATATCTAGTTAAAAATAATCAAGTGGAAGCTATATTTTGAACCAAGCATGCTTTGAGAGATAGCTTGTTATGTTAGTTGATGACTATTGTTTTAGTTTAATGATGTTTTAGTTATGTGATGATTATGGCTAATCTTGTATGTTTGTCATGTATGGAATGAATGAATGATTGGACTTTTAGATTATGTTAACATGTTGTGATGTTTGTCATAGTTGACATGAAAATGGACTAAAATTATTCAACCTTAAAAATGGGAAGTTATTAAAATCACAACACATATGCCAACCAGGACACCTACTGCCGGCAGTTCTTTATTGGATTGGCGGTCCTCTATCACTAAGGGACCGTCCCCCCATTTACGGGACCGTCCCCAGTAGAAGCAAAAATTCAGATTTTTTTTTTATTCACTAACTGATTTATGCTTTATATAATTGATTTCACACTTACATTTATCTTATTTCTCCTTACTCTTCTATATATTTCTAACTTGTTTTTGTAGCACATCACCATAGCTCGATTCCTCAGTGCCCTCATTTAGGGGGAGCACTTAGCTAGGGGGAGCTTGTATTCCGTTGATCTCTTCGACGATGCCCTATTCAGGATGATAGTATTCCGTCAACAACGACGATGCCCTTTCAAGGATGCTTGTGTTTCCTCTCCTCAACATCAACGACGCCTTTTTGATTCTACAAAAAGAGGGAGAAGTAACGGGAAAACTCATTAAAAATTTATCAACGCATAATTTTACCTAAAATGAGTTTATATTTTGTAATCATCAAAAAGGGGGAGATTGTTAATACAAATAATGTCAAAAATGTTATTCGCATTATTCGGTCTTCTTGCGTTTTGGTAACCACAAAATATAAAGACATGTTACATAAAGTTACAGTTAATAAGTTTTTAATCGAGGAAACCCGTTTCTTCTACGTAGCTAGTACAACATCACTTTAGGTATGAACAAACTTTATACCGTCATTAGTAAAGTGATCAAAGAATTTTATTTTCATCTAAACTTACATTTTCAAGTTTGACAAAACATTTTCACAAAAGTATTTTTGTGTTTTTAAAGAAATGTTTTATTAAGAAAATATATTCAAGATTCAAATTTGTAACAGCTATATTTCCCCCCAAAACAGTTGAGTTTTCACCAGATAAGTTTTCACCACGTCAGGACAAAAATGGGAGCGTTTGTCGAGACGATCCCTCAAAGTGGTCGGCGGTCCCTTAGCGATAAAGGACCATCGCCTATTTAAGGGACCGCCCAGCTCTCTCCTGTCGTCTATAAATAGTGAACTGTTCCATTTCAGAAATTAAGGTTTTACACACATAAAAACTTTCTGTTTTATTTTTCATTCATCTTTGATCACTATAACATGTCGGTATATGTTTATAAATGATTTCCTCTTCCTCAAAGTGCTAGAGAAGAAATCTCGACATAGATGAAGACTCGAGATGTTATAGGTGTCCACACACAAATGTACGGTTATAGGTTCTGTAAATATTGTAAACACTTCCGACTTGTGTGTGAGTCGAGGATGGGGATATGTGTGTAAGCTTGGAAGGTGATGTAGATCCAAGAAGTCTTGTAACTAGATTAGTTCATGTATTTGTTGTGAGGAGAGTGATGTCCTAGTGTGTAGGTTANGATTTCCTCTTCCTCAAAGTGCTAGAGAAGAAATCTCGACATAGATGAAGACTCGAGATGTTATAGGTGTCCACACACAAATGTACGGTTATAGGTTCTGTAAATATTGTAAACACTTCCGACTTGTGTGTGAGTCGAGGATGGGGATATGTGTGTAAGCTTGGAAGGTGATGTAGATCCAAGAAGTCTTGTAACTAGATTAGTTCATGTATTTGTTGTGAGGAGAGTGATGTCCTAGTGTGTAGGTTAGGACTTAGTTGAGTCATTTGTGTGAAGGCTTAGATCGGATGATGATCCAAGTAAGTCTTGTGTGAAGGCTTGGTTCGGGTGAAGAACCAAGTGTGTCATTTGTGTGAAGGCTTGGATTGGGTGAAGATCCAAGTTGGACAAGAGTGCTTGTTCGTGTGGCCACGTGGGCCTTGGAGTAGATTGGTTCTAGCTACGATTAGAACTCGACATTCCACTTAGTGTCGTTAAACCTTGTATATGCTTGTGTACGGATTGCTCCACCTGAAGGAGTGTGTTGATATAGTGATTGATAACTCTCGAGTGTGGTACTCAGGGAGTGGAGTAGGACGAAGAGTGAGATTCGTGTCGAACCACTATAAATTGCCACGTCTCTTGGTTGTATTCTTTCCTTACTCTATACATTACTTGTTTATTTATGTTTCTTAGTTACTAAATAGATATCACATAACAAGTAGAATTCAACAAGTTTGCAAAAGAATATTAACCGGACTTAAAAATGGCGAAACATTTTAGCAAGTAAAAGAAATGGTGAAACTATTCAACCCCCCCTTCTAGTTTATACACAAGGTATAGAAAACGACCTCTAAGTGAGACGTTTTGGAAAGTAACCATTCGAATTATTGAAATCGGAGTTATTACAAAAGGTCCCAGAGTATGATAATATGTAAGTTTTTAAAGCATACCAAATGTTAACCTGAGCACAATGGTTGGTGAGTTCATAAAGTTTGTTTTAAAACATTTGAAAAGCCTTTAGAAAATGTTTCCATAGCAAAGGCATCGTAAATCCACCAGTTGCAAATCCCGCCCATACAAAACTTGCAACCTATGTGTTCACAACCCACTGCTAAAGTATATATGATTAAGACATATGTACTTTAAAGAATGTTTCCACAACAAAGGCATTGTAAATCCACTCAGTTGCAAATCCCGCACATACAAAACTTGCAACCTGCGTGTCTACAACCCACTGCTAAAGTATAGTATGGGTAAGACATGTGTGTATACACGAGCACGTAAATATGTCATACAGTTGAGCCTTATGCAAAAACCACATGGTTTATAGATAGATAGGTTACCAAACATTCCAACTTTATTCACCTAAGTTACCAAACTTTTTTTTGTTCACTTAGGTTACTGAACTTTTGGGTAGCATACACCACATATTTTCAGTCTAATCCGAGTAACCTGAACATATATTTTTAGGTAAGTTAAGTAACATAAATGTCGTGTTTTTGCATGTTCCAATGATGCTTTTGTATATGATGAGTGTGTAAATACTCATTATTTTTGTCCCATTTAAACTGCAAAAACAGCTGAAAACACACAGATATGTCATATAATACTGCAAATATCCTTGGATTGTGTTTTTATGTGTTTCAGGTACAAAAGGATTGAAAACAGATGAAAAATGAGCAAAGTTTGCAGAAATGGAAAAATCAGTCCCTCAACTTTCAAGAATTGTCAGAATTGGTCCTTGGAAGCTTTATTTTAAAGAAAAGTCTACAACAGTCCCCCAGGAATCAAGGAATGACTTTTCTAGCCCTTGGATTACAAATTTCAAGAATTGGCAAAACTGGCCCCTCAAGTTTCAAAGTTGACAGATAGACTTTTGGCGCCAAAAGCAAATTTAAAGGCCAGGATCACTTTGATCCATCCAATGGCTCTCATTTGTGATGGGAAAGGTTCAGAAGGCTCATGGAAACCCTAATAGTCACTGTATAGAGTGAAAGAAGCAGAGAGGAACGAGCAGTAGATTTTTAGCTTACCTTTAATGTTGAATTAGCTTAATTGTGAACTTCAGTTGGAAAACTTAGTTGTAAAAGTGTAATTTCAGTGTCCTCAGTGCAATAGAAGTGTTCTTTAACATAAATTTCATTTTCCTTAACTAATTTCAGATTTTGCATTTTTCCGTTGAAATCCTCATATTATTTTAATGTTGCTAAAAAGTGATTGTTACTGTTTTATAAGCTCATGTGAGCTCATTACTAAGTTTACACAAGCTCCTTTAAGCATTTAAACCAGTTTCACTAAAATACTAAAAAATACCAAAAAAATAGTTAAAAAATCAAAAATCAAGAAATATGAAGAAAGAAGCATAGAGCAGGGTACCTTTTGGATGGCCCTTGGTTTAGAGCTTCTTGGGAAGCTATAGGGTGTGATTTTGGTCCTTGGGTACCTTTTCTCAGCTTGGATGCATTTTGTAAGCAATTTTTCCATTTTTGCATAAGTAACGTAGAATAGCTTATAATTGATTAGCTGTGTTCCCTTATGCTTATTTGGTGTGCTTATGATAGATTCATGCTTAGTTTGCATCACTTGTTCAATAAATTCTGTAGGGAATAAAGCTAACAGTTACCACTGATGGGCTTGTGGAAGACACTGCTGAAGAATGTACTGGCAGTGGAAACTCATTACCACTGCTAGTAGATATAGTTTGTTTGGTTTTGAAGTAACTCTACTTATGGATGCTACACTGCTGCTAGTTAGTCAAGTCTGCTGCTAGTGTAAAATCTCTACTGCCAGTCAAGACTACTGCTGAGACTCTACTGCTGGAAGAATACTGCTAAGACTCTGCTGCTTATGTAATAAGTTTATGTACGAATGTTTGTATTTATAGTATAGATATTATGTAATATTCTATAATGTTAGAAGATCATAGTCTTGGGTAGGAAGTCGTTTGTAAGCCTGTAGGGTTCCTTGGTGTATAAAAGGAGATCCTAGGGTTATACTAGAGCAGGTATTATTCTAGCATTGTATTCAATTCAAGGTTGCAAAACCCTAGCACTATTCAGGGTGCTCGTATTCAATATATTGAAGTGTTTAAGTGGTGATATAATTGTGTTTGTGTTCCTCTTAAGTTAATCAGTAAATTCCGCGTATTGATTAAGTTTGTTACAAGTCAGCTTCTATACATTATTGTCTTGGTTTATCTAAGATAATAATAATCGATCAATTGCTCAACTGGGATCAACAAGTGGTATCAGAGCTTGTGATCTAGAAGCTGTGATCAAGAAGAACTCAAACATTCTCTCAAGTTCTGTCTGTTAACACATCTGAAGCCATGGGTGATGAAACTCATATGGTTACTGCCTCCAAGGTTCCTATGCTGAAGCAAGGTGAGTATGAGATATGGAAGATGAGGATGAGGCAATACATCCGGATGATTGACTACAAGATGTGGGATGCTATTGTCAAAGGTACTCAAACTTCAGTGACTGTTGATGGCAAGGAAGTTGGCATCAAGGGAAAGGAAGCTGATGATCTCAAGAAATTGGAGATAAAAGCTCATAGTATTCTCATGATGGGATTACCTAATGAATTTCAGCTTAACTTTGAAACCATTGAGACTGCTAAGGAGCTTATGTAAGCTATTGAAACAAGATTTGGTGGCAATGATGCCATTAAGAAGGCTAGGAAGAATGCTTTGAAGCATCAATTTGAGAACTTCACTTCTACCAGTGGAGAAAATCTTGATGGTACTTACAACAGACTCCAAAAGCTTGTAAGTCATTTAAAGCTTGTTGGATACATTGTCCCTCAAGAAGATATAAATCTCAAATTTATTAGAAGCCTTTCACCTGAATGGAGCATGCATACTGTTGTGTGGAGAAACAAAGCTGATTTTGATTCAATGAGCTTGGATGATCTATACAACAACTTGAAGGCTTATGAAACTGAGTTGAAGGCTGCATCTGATTCGTCTACTTCATCATCAACAGCTCAAAATATTGATTTTGTTTCTACCAAAGGCAATACTTCATCAGAGAATCACTCTGCTGCTTATGGAGTCTCTACTGTTAGCACTAGTATCTCTGCTGCTGGTTCTAATAACTTGGACACTGCAAGTGATGCTGCTCTTTGTGCATTCTTGGCTGATCTCACCACAACTACTCAAGTTCTAAACGAAGATGCTGATCACATTGATTCTGATGATCTGGAAGAAATTGATATGAAGTGGCAAATGGCTATGTTGACTTTAAGGGCAAGAAAGTTCTTAAAAAGAACTGGAAGGCAACTTAAGTATAATCCACAGGGAAACATGGGTTTTGACAAGTCAAAGATGGAGTGCTTCAACTGCAATAGGAAAGGACATTTTGCCAGAGAATGCAGAGCTCCCAAGAAGAATGTTGACACAACCAAGAAGGCTGCAGAAGAGTCAAAGCCATCTACTGCTTTGGTGTCTTGTGATGGTTTGGGAGATTATGACTGGAGTGACTTGGCACAAGAAGAACCAAACCATGGTCTGCTTGCAGTGACAACTAAAGGGCATAACTTTGCTCTAATGGCTTGTGCTTCTTCATCATCTGGCTCAGATTCTGAGGTATCACATGAATCTAATGAATCTTCTTGTTCTTTTAAATCATGTGCTGACACTATAGAAGAACTTAAGGCTAGGAATGAGAGTTTGATAAAAGAAGTTGAGTTTCTGAGACTTGATAACATAGGTTATAAAGTAGGCATTGAAAATGTTGAAAGGAAACTTGACTATATGAAAGAATGTGAGATTGAGTATGTTGATAGGTTGAACATACAGGATGGAGAAATTGAAATTAAAAATGCTGAAATAGAAATGCTTAAAAGAAAGTTAGTTGAGGCTGAAAAAGCTAGAGATTTAGCAATTGAGGAAAAAGATAAGCACATTATTAGAGTCAATAAACAAAAGTATGCTACTTCTTTACTTGATGAACATGATAAAAACATAATTGAATGTCAACTGATGAGAAAGAATAGTGGCATAGGATACAATGAGGTACCACCTCCCATGAAAAGTGCACTTGCACCACCAGGGAAAGAACTGTCATTTGTAGATGTTGAAGGGCTTATAAAATCTGCAGGAGAATTTAGTAAGTCACTTAGTGTTAAACCAGAGGTTGAAAAAATGAATTCTGATGCACCAATCATTGAAGATTGGGTGTCAGATAGTGAGGATGAATTAGATGAGTCAACCACTAGGTCAACACAAAGTTCTGATGTGTCAAAGAGTGATGCTAGGCTAACACAGTGTGCTAAAAAGGAAGAGATTCCTCAAGTTGTTAAGCCTAAAATTAATCAGGATAAGTTTCTAAAACCTGTGTTAGGTCATGCTTTGTCTAAAAAGGTTGTTGAGTACCATGAGATACCTAGAGAACATATGAAAAGGTTCAATAACAAGCCTAGGGGAAACCAAAGAAACTTCAATGGCCTAGTCTCAAACAGATTAGGAAATGATTTTCATCTTAAAAAGAAGGCATGTTATAACTGTGGTAGTTTTGAGCATCTTAAAGCCAATTGTGCTAACTATCAAAAACCAGTTTGGAACCAATATAAAAGAGTGAATCACCAAAACTTTTCAAAAAGGGATCACTCACCTCCCAAAAGAAATATGGTTCCAAGGGCAGTGTTACTGAGATCTGGTGCTACTAGATCAATTGTGACTGCTCAACCAAAAAGGCCTTTTCAAAATAAAACAACTGGGTCTGCTGCTACTTCAAGAGTAAACTCTGCTGCTCAGGCAATTTACTCTACTGCTGTGTCTAAAAAGTTACCAAATACAGTTGTTGGAAATCATTTTTATGCTGTAAAGGCCTCAGCTTGTTGGAGTTGGAAACCAAAATCAAATGCTTTAACTCAAGTTTCCAACAACAACAGTGCATCAATGGATCTTACTAAATATAACTATGTTGATGCACAAGGCAGATCCAAGTCAGTAATGGCTTGGGTCAAAAAGAGAAACTAATTTCTCTACTTTATGTGCAGGGCAATCTACAAGACAAGCTAAAAGACCAAGGAATTGTGGATAGTGGATGCTCTGGACATATGACTGGTGACATATCCCAACTTGAAGATTTTGTGCCTATTGATGGTGGATGTGTTGCTTTTGGTAATGATCCTACAGGTGGAAAAATTGTTGGTATTGGTACTATAAAAACAGGAAATTTGAATTTTGAAAATGTGATGTTAGTTAAAGGACTTAAGTTTAATCTCTTTAGTGTTTCACAAATGTGTGACAAAAGGAATTTTGTTCTTTTTACTGACACTGAATGTCTTGTCCTTTCTTCTGACTTTAAGTTACCAGATGACAAGTATGTGGTACTCAAAGTTCCAAGAAATGACAACATATACAGTGATCATATAAAGAATATAGTTCCTAGAAGAGATGTAACTTGTCTTTTTGCTAAAGCCACCTTTGATGAATCCAAATTATGGCATAGGAGACTTAGACACTTAAACTTCAAAACCCTGAATAAATTGGTAAAAAGTAATCTTGTGAGAGGGTTACCTTCAAAAGTTTTTGAAAATGATGAAACCTGTGTTGCCTGTCAAAAGGGTAAACAACACAGAGTATCTTTTAAGTCCAAAGTTGTGAACACTATTGATAAGCCTTTGCATTTGCTTCATATGGATTTATTTAGACCTGTTTATGTGAAAAGTCTGAATAAGAAGCAATTTTGCCTAGTTCTCACAGATGATTATAGTAGGTTTACTTGGGTATTCTTTCTAGCTACTAAGGATGAAACACGTGAAATTCTTAAGGAGTTCATAACTAGAATAGAAAACCTAATAAATCACAATGTTAAGATAATAAGGTGTGACAATGGAACTGAGTTTAAGAATCATACAATGAATCAGTTCTGTGTGGGTAAGGGTATTTTAAGACAGTACAGTGTTGCTAGAACTCCTCAACAAAATGGTGTAGCTGAGAGGAGAAATAGGACATTGATTGAGGCTGCTAGGACTATGTTGTCAGATTCAAAATTACCTATACCTTTTTGGGCTGAAGCAGTGAACACTGCCTGCTTTGTGCAGAATATGAGTAAGGTAGTCGAGCCTCATAATAAGACCCCTTATGAATTATTTCATGGTAAAAAGCCAATGATAGCATTCTTTAGACCATTTGGGTGTCCTATTACCATCTTAAATACCAAAGACCATTTAGGCAAGTTTGATGAAAAGGCTGATGAAGGTTACTTTGTTTGATACTCTGTCAATAGTAAAGCTTATAGAGTATACAATAAAAGAACTAGATTTGTGGAAGAAAACCTGCATATTGAGTTGGATGAGAATAAAACCAATAGTGCAGGAACTGGACCAGAATGGTTATTTGATATTGATATGCTAACCAAAACCATGAATTATGAGCCAGTGTTTGCAGGAATGGATACTAACTCTCTTGCAGGTAATCAATCAAATGACTCTGCTGCTAAGGAAGCTGATTCTCAAAAGGAGTTTGTGTTGATTGAAAAACTGAGGCTTGGACCAAATATTTCTCCTACACAGGAGGAAAGGAGTTCACAAGATGATGTTGTCCAAGATTCTGCAAAAGGAAGTGAAGAAGAGGTTATTAACATTCCTGATATTGCAAAAGTGGTTACTGAAGAACCAAAAGTTGATGAAGTGGTGGAAAAATCTAAGGAAACTACTTCTAGCAGCAGTCTTCATAACTCTACTGCTCATGAACACTCTGCTGCTGGACCTAGCAACACTACTGCTACACACAAGTTTCCAACTTCTGATTCACAGGGTATAGGGAAAAATCTGAACAAGGAAAAAGAGTACAGGACAAGTAGAAGCCGTAAACCCAGAAGTTTGCAACCATAGAAACCATACCAACAACAAATTAAACCAGCATGTGCAAATCCAGAAAAAACTGGCCATTTCTAACCCGACCAGTACCCCTATCAGTCCAAACCAAACCACAAGGAAGATAGACAATAAACCGCCACCATGTATTACAAACCTGACCACTACTCCTGATAATCCAAAACAAAAGACCAGCGCAGAGATTAAGAATCGGTTCTGTAGTGCATAGCGTACTAAACTCCACACAACCAAAATAGCAGGCCAGCGCAGAAGCTAAACTAATCTCTGTAGTGCATAGCCAATTGCATAAAAACCACCCAACAACCATAACTGAGTTCCAGCTTTCCTCTCTATAATGCATAGTCATCTGTCCCATACTCCTCATGATCCAAACTAAAACAAAACAGCCAGCGCAGAGATTCGGACTCGGTTCTGTAGTGCATAGCGTGCTATACTCCAAACCACCAAAAGGCAGGCCAGCGCAGAAGCTAATCCAATTCTCTGTAGTGCATAGCTGATTGTTACCACAAACGTCACCCCGATCAAAAACTTTGTTACATCTCCAAAAACCGGTACCCAAGCAGAACCAACAGACCCAACATGTGCAAAAGAAAATACATCTACAAGGGTACTTAGTATAGAAACAACAAATACACAAATCTACATAAAACTGGTTAGAAGAATGAATCCGAGCATAATACCAGTTAACATGATAAGACTGCCACATCTGCACAAGAATCAATATGATCATGTGCAGGACAGAACCGCACGTAAAGCTAAGTAATACCATCCGCATAATCATTTTGACCCATACTACCACTACCATTAACGCCTTTGACAGGAATCTTCCATATAGCCATAGCCTTAACAACTTCACGAGAAAACATAATTTCCAAACCCATCAACTTGTATCTAACAGTGTCCACAATGACTTTAAAAACTGATTCTTCGCTTCTAAACTCCTTTCTGAATATACGCCCATTTCTTTCTTGCCAAATATAGTAAACCGCTGCTCCAAAAACTAATCGTTGGATAACACTCCAAATAGATTTATTAGCATGTTTAATGGAAATACCAGAAACAATCTCAGCCCAAATATGAGATAAATCCTCAAGTTTACATAAAGGCTTAAGATTATCCCAAATTGTTCTAGCAAACTTACAACTGAAGAACAAATGACTATGTGTCTCATCAACAGTATTACATAAAGGACAAAGGGTACTGGAAATGCTTAACCATCTAGAAATTCTATCCATAGTTTTAAAACGACCCCGTATAGCCATCCAAAGCACAAAAGCGTGCCTAGGAATACTGATGAGACGAAAAATGTTACGTTTTTAGGGGTCATTTTGAGTCCTAAGTCGTATGTTTTTGGTTTGGATTTCACCCAAAGTCGTTTCTTTTCTCATTTTAGGTACTTTTTAAGGGAAAATCACAAAAGAAGCATTTTCGGGCGTTTTCGGAGCGAAAAAGTGCGGAAAACAACAAAAACTCAAAAGACCTTGAAGATTACTGAAGGTGACGCCGTCACACTCTACTAAGTGACGGCGTCAGGAACAAGTGAAGTCCAGAAGTGGAAAAAATACTCGTGACGATCCAGAGAGTTCGTAGTGTAAATTGTGACGCCGTTAACCAAGGCCGTCAGATCTGGAACCAGCAATTATGACCATGTCAATCAAGGCCGTCAGGAATTTTACTGCTTTCATAAAACATAAAAATACAAAAAGAGTCTTCCTCCACCTTTAGACCTAAGATTAGAAGTAGCCTTTAGCCTAACGAACACTATTCCTGTGAGAGAGCGATCAATCCCCCGTACTTACCACTACACTATACTACACCGACCAGGTACACTGCCTGGTGGGATTGCAAGCTTCTCAAGATCCCTTGAGAGGTAAAACCTGTTGCGTGGTCGCAATCCCACGTC
>LBNU01033273.1:201340-213574 GCA_014162995.1 Artemisia annua
AGCAATCAAGAAATCATAATCCTCTTCAGTAAGGACATATGTAAATTCTGGAGTCTTCTCTCTTAGAATTGTAGGTTGGACAGTGGAAATTGGATTAACATCCAATGGAGCAGTGGTTTCCACCTTTTCCATTCTCTGAGCCACCATTAAGTCAGCAATTTCAATCTCATCCAATCTTTTCTTTCTTGCAGCTTCATCCTCTCTACGTTTCCTTGCAATTTCAGCATCATGATCAATTTGAGCTTTAACACTCTTCTTTACCTTCTTAACTGGTGGTTCATCACTCTGCATAATTTCTTTCCCTTTCTCCTTTCTTATCTTTTCAAGTTCTTCCTCAGCAGTGGTAATGGTTTGACCATCAGTGGGAACCATTTGCTCTACAGTGGGAACATCAGTGGAAATTGGGTTAGCAGTGGAAATTGTTGTTGCATCAGTGGAAAAGACTTGCACTTGATATGTTTCTTCTGTATTAAACTGCTGTTGTTGAGAAACTTCTGGCTCTGCAACATCATTCATTGGCTCAAATGCCAAATCTTGAACACCAAAATCATCTTCAATATCATCTTCCTTGAAGTCAATTCTCCTCCCCTTAGTTTCAGCATCTGTTTTCCTCCCCTGTTTGGGAGAATTACCCAAATCATCAAAGAAATCTTCACTGGGTGAGGATGAGGAAGAAATCACCATCTTTGCAGTCCTTCTTGGTTGCTTAGACCCCTGAACTTCATCCTTGAGGGCTTGAATCTCCTATTGTAATACACTAATATCATTGGCATGCTGCTCCTTAACTTTTGCCAATTCTTTCTTGAGAGATCCAACCTGCTTTGCCAACTTGGTACATAGTTCCATCAATTCCATTGGTTACTCACTGCCCTCATCACTTCCAACTGTGTTACCTGCTGGGAGAGGTGAATCATGGGGCAATGGTTCAGTCTCCTCCCTAGTTGGACTAGGTAAAAGACTAAAACCACCACTGCTTGTTCCAGCACCAAAAGGTTCAGGAACTTGCTGTGTTGAGATGAAAGAAGTTGGCTGTTTATGCCTTCTTTCATAGGTGTGAGAAACTTGTGGAGTATAGTCAATATTTGGAACAGTGAGAATGGGTGTGGTTTGAGATACAACTGGGATTGTTGCATCTTCACCCTGTTCTTGTGAAATCTTGGCAAGCATTTGAGGAAAAAGTGGTGTCAAAACCCAATTGCCAATTTTATCCATATTTTGAAAAACTTTGGGCTTAAGGCAACGGATTTTGTAAATTCTTTTATGGGGTTGCAGTTGAAATTCATTTAACACTGCTTACACAAACCGTGGGTACATCAAAATTTTTGTTGAACTCTTTACATTGCCCTGCATACTTGTAAAAGTATATTTAGACCAATTAAAAACTCTATCTTTTGTTAGACATACCAAAGGGTAAGCCATTGGTGAACTGAACTGTTCATAAGAGGTTTTCTTAGGACTAAGGCAATGTAATAGAGTATGAATTAGAAATCTCCAATGAGGAAAAAAACCACTCTTTTTGAAAGTTGCCCTTTTGTCAATGGTATTGTACCCCATGGAAGAGAGACTTTCCCAAATTTCTGGCATGGGTAATGTGATGGTACCATTGAGATCAGCCAATTGGAGAACTCTCCTCAAGGATGCCTCAGTAACATCAATAGTTACCCCATCCACTGTGGCTCTAAGAGTATCCACAGATTCATGTGTATCTCTATTTTCAATTGTTATGGACTGTACAGAGTTCCAAAACTGTTTGATTTGAGAGATATAGATTGTGGGATTTAGAAGTAAAGCATACCTCACATGTGTGGTGTTAAGAAAATCCACAATCTGATGAAAAAGGGGACCACTCTTGTCATTTGACTATTCCAAATTGGCCACCTGGTTGTGCTCTTCTGCAAAAGTAATTGAAGCCATAGAATTTTTGATGAAAAGTAGTTGTATTAGTATCAAATTGTATGAATGACTAGCCAATTGGGGAGAAAATATTTATACTGCTAGGGTTTGTGAATGATGCGCAAGAAAAGATTATCTTAGGAAAATATTTATCTTAGAAAGATAAGTTATAATTTAGGAATTGAGATAATCTTCCAAAAATTTAACCCTATTATTAAGGAAAGCAGTTATTTTCCCAACGGCTAGTAAAAAGATTTTGTTACTGACACAACAGTTGTAACGGCTAGTTCAACAGCGGTAAAAATTACACTGTTAGTGGAAACTGTGAACTAGCAGTGGAAATTTTTCACAAAAATTTTCAAGAGCAGTGGTAAAATAAAAATATGTAAATTGGACTGCTCTCTTTATAGTTTTTAGCAAACTACCAGCTATCAACTAATTTGATATGTCTTTACCATGAGCCGTTTGCTATGGACTAGCCAACTCTTAATGATAAAGAATATGGTGAGTTGATAACCATATAGTTTTTGGTAAACTATCAACCATAAACGGATTTGAAAAGTCTTTACCAGTAGCCGTTTGCTCTGGACTAGTTGATTCTTATGTGTGTTAGACATGGTGAATCAATAACCATTTGTTGTGTATCTCAGATATACACCTTTTATGATCATCTCCCATTCTAGAATTTGCTATTGAACCTGCAAGTGTTAGCATAATATATGGAAAGTATTTAACCAAACTTAGTACCTAACCAAAGTTACTTTTTAACCAAGACACTATTTACAAATATCTTCTAAAAGTCAACTCGATAATATCTTTATTTACTTTCACCTATTTAGGTAGGTTAGAAAGTAAATATGTCAATTAATGAGGCCTTTTAGATGACTTTGCCTATAAAAAGAACTTCGCTCTCCATTATCCTCATCAAAACACATTATAACCTCCAAAAACCTAATAATCACAATGAGCAAACTTCCAAACATTGTGTACATCTCATCTGATTCTTCGGAATCAGAGGAATTTGTTATTGCTTCTGATTCATCCTCTGATGGAACATGATGGACAAGCTATTTTCCCCCTTGTGCTACAGCCTCTTCATCAAGGAGGCCACCAAAGAAAAAGAAGCCTGCTAAACCTATTGGTCAATCTTCTTCCACACCAGCACCACCACCAGCTCCTAAACGTGCACCATCTTTGGAGTGGTACTCCAGTTCTTCTCATGATTCAGATGATGAGACTTATTCCTTGGCAAAGGAGTTGCCAAGAGCTTTGAATAAGGTTTTGGGAGCATCTCTGGCCAATATGAAGCAAATTTTCATTCCTGAGATGCCTGCTAGACTACCAAGGCCTCCACCACAAGTTCTTGGGCTTGCTTGTCCTAGACTGCAATCTTATTTTGAGAACAAAAGGAAAAATGCAGGGAAGAACAAGCAAAGCTACAAGGGCAAGGGGAAGAAGCCTGAAGAATAGCTTGTGTAGGGGTGTAGGATGTTTTTAGCTTTTGTGTTTTGATGTTCTGTTGATGTACTCTCTTTCCCTGTAATGGAATCAAATGAATAAAATTTCTTTTTCTGTTTCCACTGTGAGAGCACATTTTACCACTGCTTGCCTTTTTGTTTCCACTGTTTGCTTTGTTTTCTACATAAAAATTAGTGGACAAACAAAATACAAGCATAACATATACAAACTTATACAATTAACAATTTAAGTACCAAAACCTCCCCTCAACACCAAAGACCATATAAAAAATAGTTATGGATTGAGCATTCCAATACCTGTAACCAAGTACTGAAATCTACCCACATCAAGACCTTTTGTTAATAAATCAGCATAGTTATCATCAGTATGTATTTTGATAACCTGAATTAGTCATTTCTCATAACAATCTCGTATAAAATGATGTCTAATTTCAATATGTTTGGTCTTTGTGTGTTGAACTGGATTCTTAATTATGCAAATGGTACTACTATTGTCAATGTAAATGATGGTATTCATAAAATTGTACCCATACTCCAAAAGTTGATTTTGAAGCCATAGAACTTGAGCACAGCAACTTGCAGCAGCTACATATTCTGCTTCAGTTGATGAATTAGCCACCATTGTTTGCTTCTTGCACTGCAATGACACCAATCTATTGCAAAGAAATTGGCATCCACCTGTAGTAGACTTTCTATCCAAGCTTGCTCCAGCATAATCACTATCTGAGTAAGTGACCAATTCCAAAGGGGATTCTCTAGGATACCACAATCCTAGATTAGGAAAAGCTTTGAGATATTTGAAAATCTTCTTCACAGCAGTCAAGTGTGACTCTTTGGGAGTGACCTGAAACCTTGCACAAGCACATACTGCAAACATGATATCTGGTCTAGATGATGTGAGATGCATCAAAGAACCAATCATAGACCTATACATGTGCACATCAACAGCTTCACCACTGTTTTCCTTCAAGAGTAGATGTGTAGTCTTGTCTGCAGGGGTGCTATTTGACTTTGCATTAGTGAACTTGAACTTCCTTAGTATCTCAGCCACATATTGATGTGTCATTTTTTTAAAGCGGTGAAGCTTATAAACTCGAGTCGTAGTCCCAACGAGGGTTGAATGGATCTTGTCGATTCAGTCGTGAGATATGTGAGATGAATAGGTTTTAAAAGATTTGATTTTGTTTTTGACTAAACTACAAACGACAATTAAAACACAGTTAAAGTAATGAAAAGTCACTCAAAATCGTGAGTTATGTGAAGTGAATGAGTTTGAAAGATTGTTTGGTTTTGATTAAACTACAAACGACAATTAAAATGCAGTTAAAGTAAAGTAAAACAATAAAGCGACGCAAAAGTAATAAGCAAGTAAAACAAGCATGAAATAAAGTGATTAAATAAAACGAGAATTAAAGTGCGAAAAGTAGTTAAAACAGTAATTAAAAACGGTAAATGACTTTAAAGACAATATGTTTGCAAAGTGACGTGAATAAGTTCACTAAGTGTGAGCTAATGGTTTATGACGAATTATTTTCCTTTCTCGAGATTAGTTGTCAATTAATCTGTTGAAGAGATAATAATCCTAGACAAGTGATTTAATTGTTCTCCGGCTTTTGTTCTTCGAATAATAAAATCACAAGTCTAAATAATCGTAATGATTATTTATCATAGACCTCTAACATTCGCACTTAGCTTACAAACTTTAGTCGCGAAGCAAACACGATTTAAACTACTCACGTCTCATTAGAAAGTTACTAATTAAATAAAAGGAAATGTAAAGCTTTAAAAGATTTAACGAACTAAGTCGATAAGAAAGTAAACTAAGTTTAATAGATTATTAGAAAAATTCAACAGAGTGTCGTTTAGATTAAAGAAAATAAAGACCTCACTCGATAAGACGATGAGGTGAAAGAGTGCCTGACTCGGCATGTAAATGGAATATAAAACTCAAATGAATCAACAAATGATACTCGCAACTATCAAGATATGATACTCGCAAAACCTATGACCATACTCGCAGAAATGGATACATACTCGCAATACCTAGACCCTAACTCGCAACACTTGAACCAAACTCGCTAGAACTACTAAACCATACTCGCTAACTAAAGTTCCATACTCGCAATTTTTATGATACTCGCTAAGTAAAAAAAAAGTGATACTCGCTAAAACATTGTGTCCATACTTTCAAGGAACTAAACATCATACTCGCAAGACCAAGTTTCAAACTCGCAAGAAATCAAAGAAAAAATCCCATACTCGCTAGAAACTTACTCATACTCGCTAAACCCTAATTCTAGAAAACCAAACTCGCAAAAACAAATAAAAAAAAGGCTGGACGATTTTAAGGAAAGAAAACTAAACCTAAACTAATTAAATCTTGCCAAAGCTTTGTAGAAAACTTGTTTAAGAACCAAAATAAGCTAGCTTAAATCCTAACGCCACAATTTAAGCCCTAACCCATGATTTTTTATCTTATTCGAACCAAAAAGAAATAAGCATGCAAAGGTGATGAAAATTTGTAAAAGCTTTTATAAAAGATTGACAATAACAAGAATAAGCTCAAAAGATGTAGAGATTTTAAAAGAAAGATTAAGATGAAGCAATAAGCTAGAAAGAAAAGGTTTAAGACATGTAAAATAAAATTGCATTAAAATAAAACTTACAAAAACTAAAACTTAATAAAACTAAGACTAAAACTAAATCCTACTACCTACTAGCTTCAAAATGAAGCCACCCATGGGGTATTTATCATGCTAGGGGGAGTTCAATTTTGCCATCGTGTACATTTTACCCCCTAGACTTTTACATCTCAAGAAAACACACATAAACTACATTACCAAACTAATAAACGTCTTAACTTCTAAATGTAACGTCTTGTAACTTTGAGGCTTCGTGTTGACGTGTATTTCAAAGGTCGTCAAAGATGTAAAAGTGAACACTTGCTCGAACTTGGAAAGCTTTTTCATATAAATCTCTTTCAACTTCGATTAAGCGTTTCCTTCATCTTCTTGAGCTTTTAAGAAATAACTTTGTCGTCTTGGGCTTTTCTTAAGTAGATAACATCGTTGACTCGGCTTTTTGACACTTTTCCACATCTCGTGCTTGTTTTGAGGCTTTTTGGTTGATTTTTATGTCGTTTTTGCAATATCCTTTCCTGCACAGTCACAAACACCAAAACACGATATCTTTGGCGTTTAAAGTTAGTTTTTCGTCTTATAAGGTCTGAAAATGGTGAATAAAAGGTATGTGAATAAGCACATACCAAAATCCCCCAGACTAAGGTATTGCGTGTCCTCACGCAATGTAATCACATCACGCCTTAGAGATAAATAATTTCACACCTCTCGTTACTAACTTTGAAAAGTAGCAAAACGTTCAAAAGAGATAAGAAATCATTTATTCCCTAAAACGCCCCGGTTTTCCATTTTTGACTATGTACATCATATGTTACACTACTTCAGCTTATGACGGTGTGCTTGACTTTCATTATCTTGCAATAATGATTAAGGGTCATAGAGTAAGAACACGATTCATAGAAAAGTGACCGATTGGATAAAATTCATCGTCCCTGATTTTTCACAAGCCCCCAAACTAAGCGTAAAAACGGATCATTGTTTAATTACAAATTAGATGCTAACGCTACTCATGGAAGTTACTCGTGTACCTCTTGCTCCCATTTTCCTATTTTTGTATCTCATTATTTTATTTTTGTGAGAGAAATGAATTTCTTCATAAGCATCTCGTTTCATAGTGTTTAGTCCGATAAAGATACCAAATCAAGACGCTAAGTAGTTATCGATCTTCTCTTAAGCAGGTTTGCTCAAGAAATGTGGTCCACATCAAGGATATAGGATACATACAAAGACTTTGGAATACATCAAAATAGACATAAGTTGGAGAGTACCTTCACGTACACCTCATGCGCCCGATCTAGGATCATTCGCATGCACCTCACGTGCTACCAACTTTAGTCTTAACACTTAAACTCATAATCCATAAATCTTCAACATACATCCTTATTCTTTTTTTTTTTTCATGCCTTAGTAACTTCTTAACTCCGAACATTCACGGTTTCAATCCAAGACCTACAGCCAACTGCTAGGGTTAGAATGTAGGATCCAAGGTCCGATCTCAATCTGCAGTTTTAAAGCACTTTAGCTCTTATGAATACCGGGCTTTAGGGTAGCTCCGAAACCACATGCGTACTACACAATACAACGAAATACAATACAATACAACTCAACTGGCGTGTATCCTTGATGTGTACCCAATTTTTCAAGCAAAGATTCTCTTAAGAAGATAAAGGACTACTCATCGGCTAAACCTAATATCTTTAATTATTTTGCGCTGATATGGGGTGAAGCAATTTTGTGGGAACAAAAAGTCACGATTACCTTCGATGAGCTTTAAAGAGACCCAACTACTCTATGCTTAGCATCTAACTTCTAAAGAAACTCTATCATTTCTCGTTCTTCGCAAATTTAAAATCTCAAATAATGAGATCCGCGAATGCTTAGCCGATAATCAAGCCATGCATATATAAAGTCAAGTACGGGAGCCGACAAAAGAGTAGCTCCTTGTGTACAAAACTAGCAAAAGCTTTTGTGATCATCATTGGTTAAGGGAACAAGCTAGGGCTCAACACGCCCGGATCAAGTCAAAATTTTTATTCTCACTCTTACCTAGTAGGAAAGTCAAAACACGGTGTCAAAACTTTTATTCTATTTTTGCATGATTTTTATATTTTTTCATTTTTATCTTTGAAAATTTTCAAAATTTTTCAATTTTTTGGATTTTTGAGGAAAAACGGGGTTGCGTAAGTAAACAGCAATGGTGAAAGTGCTAGGTCAATCAAATCGAAGATTCACCCCCCCAGACTAAAGATAAACATTGTCCTCAATGTTTAAAAAGGTAAGGGTAATCCTAACAATAAATCTAAGGCCGTTTATTAAGTGTGCCAAAGATACCGTTAGTCGATAAGATTTTGGATATATTGATTTCCAAGCATGCATCAATACATGGGACTCGAGTGGAGATGAGACGAACCACGAGCACGAGAGTCATCATGAATTGGGGAAATCTGCACAAACACAAACAACCAAGCAAACACAAGATTGGAAGAGGTCGCCCTCCTCGCGTTACTTATTAGATAATAAAATAAAAAGGATAAGCATGGGGTGCCTCCCACGAAGCGCTTTGTTTATTATCGAGTCGTGTAGCTTAGACTCGCCCCGAATTTACTTAATCTTGGGGGAGCAAATAAAACGGACACCCAGCAACGGACACCCGGCATGAAGAACGAAGATGCCAGGGTCAAAGACGATATCCTAACTCCCGGCGAAGTGAAGGATAGGAAAATTCACATCGAATGTGATGAACGGGAGAAAAATTTTGATAACAATTAAGATTAATTCACCGTTTTCAAGAACATATTTTTCAAATTCTTTGTTTTAGATTTCATCATTAAAGCTCATTTGTTTATTATCAAAAATCTCAGGAGGGAGGGATGGGATTATGTCGTCAATAAGTACGTCTCCCCCCAGACTAAAATCTTTGTCAAGATCAAAATAGAAAGAATCATGCTCCGGAGGAGATATGATGGGAGCGAGTTCACCGGCGAACTCCTCATAACGAGAAGAAGAATCAATAGATGGAAGATCGGATTCAAAATCAAAAGCATCGTGATCATCCCCCGGTGGGATGGAGTCAACGTGAGAAAGTTCATCGGCGAAATCCTCATAACGAGAATCACTCTTATGATGTAAACTTGTAAGCTCTGGTTCCATGTCGAATTCATCACTATCCTTATTCTGAAAATCAAAGATCAGATTATCTGATTGAAGAATATATTCTGAATCGAGATCGAACAAAGGATTGGTGATATTTGTTTTGAATGTTTTTGAATCGAAAGGTGTCTCAGATACCCTTGGGATTGGAACAAGGTCATCAATTTTCTCAAGTGGATTGATTTCGACTTCCTTGTCCCCCATTGACAAGGTATCTGATTCCTTAACAAGTGAATCAATCTTAGGGTTAACTTCTTCTGACGGCTCGTCATCATCACTCTCACTGTCGTCGGAATATGAATATTTACTGATGAAAGGAAGACCTGGTCCTAGCTGAGATAGATAATTGTAACTGATATAATTGACTTGCTTGCCAAGGACCTCAATTTGTGGATTCAATACGGAAACTTTCTCGGAATAATGATCAATCATCTCAGTAGTAGAGTCATAATGAATGTCAGCGTCCCACTGATAATGATGAAGGGTCATGTTTTCAATTAAGTCGTAAGCTTCTTGAGGAGTCTTCCGCATGAAATTTCCGCCGGCTGCCAACATAATTTTGTCTCGATCATTCGGAGTTATGCCATTATAAAAGGTTAAGATTTGATCAAGAAGCAAAATATTATGGTCTGGACATTTCCTTAACAACGATTTGAACCTCTCCCAAGCTTCGAATACTGATTCCATAGGAAATTGTCGGAAATTGAGAATGTCTCTGTTAGGAACACGTTTCACGTTATTCAAGTGTCGGTCATTAGTTTATGATAGGTTGCTAGTTAAACTTATTACGTTTTATGTTTAATCATTTTATTATGAAAGTTTATGATGTAATGTTACTACAAGTGAAAGTCCAAGGGCTAGTAGTGTAAAGTATGGAGATGAAACTTGAGACCCTTGGACTCCCCTATATATACAATGTAAGCCTTCCTTAAGGCTTGTTGGTTCTCATTAATACATTGTCATTTTTATTATATCATTAGTAGAGTTCCTTCCAACTTCTTCTCTTCTCTTCTCCATTCTTGTTTATTGAATCTTTGGTTGTTTATGCTATAACATGGTGACCTAACAAGTGGTATCATTCGCCTAGGGATATTATAGGTTGTTTTAGATTAGTTTGGGTTACTTTTGGTCTCGTTTGAATGGTTTGTGTACTCGTTATTTTTGATTAGTTGGTATTTCATTAGTACTTAAAGGTTAATATTACATTTGAATTGGGTATACGGTAGTTTGGTACTCATTTAAGATAAAATTTTGATCAGTACGTCTTTTTTGGCTTCTAGCGAGTTTGCTAATTAGGGTTAAGCGAGTATCAATTTTTTGGTTATTGAACTTAGCGAGTTTGGAGTTTGGGGTTCAGCGAGTATCGTTTTTGTCAGCGAGTATCAGATTGTTCTTGGCGAGTAAGCCATATTCTCCTTATCGTTTAGCGAGTAAGGTATTTCATCTAGCGAGTATCAACCTTAAGCTAGCGAGTATCACTGTCTCCTAGCGAGTATCACCTTCAAGCTAGCGAGTATCACTGTCTCCTAGCGAGTATCAACTTCTCTTATTTAGCGAGTATCAATTCTTTCTCTAGCGAGTATCAATATTCCATAGCGAGTATCAACCTTATTTTTAGCGAGTATCAAGTTTCAAACATAGCGAGTATCAGATTTTACATAGCGAGTATAAACTCTCAGTTAGCGAGTAAGGAAGTTTTCTAGCGAGTATCAATTTTAATAGCGAGTATCAACATTTCTCAGCGCGTAAGGCACTTTCAATAGCGAGTATCCATTTTTCTCAGCGAGTATCAACTTTCACTAGCGAGTATCAACTCTCATTTAGCGAGTAAGGAAGTTTTCTAGCGAGTATCAATTTTTCTCAGCGAGTAAGGAACTTTCAGTAGCGAGTATCAAGTTTTTTAGCGAGTAAGAAAGTTTTTGTTTGCAAGTTTGGGATTCCGTTTCGACACTCACTCTAATCTACGATAACAACCTACTTTTATCCTTCAAAGATCCATCTTTCTTTTTCTTCTTATCTTTCTAATCTTTCTTCTTATTTCCAAAAAAAAAAAAAAAAAAATTTTATAGGAAACTAAACGTTCAATTTTTACGCGAAATTCAAGTTTTGGTATAACGGTGAAAATTTTGGCCCAAAATTCGAATTTTTAGGCCAAAATTCAAATTTTTTCGGTAAAATTTGGCATCAAAATTTTCAAAACTCAAATTTTTCCTGTAACCTTAAAATTGCATTTCTAAGTGATTTTCAAATTTTGGGAGAGACAATTTTCACATTCATTTTTGGAGGGAAATTACGAAATCACTATCTCGACCTTGCGTGTGACATTTTGATGTGATTCTTCCGATTCCATCTTAACAATCAAGGGGGGAGAGAAATGTCATCAATAATGTCTCAACCACCTTCTTCTAACTACTTTCCTCACCAATATTCTCATCAGCAACTGTTTGTACATCAAAGACACAGCTCCAACATTCGTGATACTCTGCTCTACGGCACTGAATCTAGGCCTCCGATGTTGCTACCTGGAGCATACACTGATTGGAAACAGAGATTTCTTCAATGGCTCACACATCGTCCTCAGGCAGATCTTATGCTTAAGTCAATTCAAGATGGTCCATATGAAATGAAATTCATCTCTGACTCACCCGGGAGCATAAGATTACAAACGAAGGAAGACTTGAGTGCTTCAGACCTTGCTCAGTATGATGCTGACCAACAGGCTACATGGTTCATCACATTAGGACTTCCTAACTCAATTTATATGAATATGGACTGTCAAGTCAGTGCTTATGAAATGTGGAAATATCTTGAAGCAATGCATCGTACAGAAGAACTTCATCACATCAAAATGAAGGAAATCCTTGAATCTTGCTTAAGCATGAATCCAAAGAAGACTATTCTCCCAGCTCCACCATCTCCAGCCGTTGTTCATGATTCATTCAGTTACTCCCCTGTTGCTAGTGTTTTCTTCCTCCATCATCCAAATGAGCCTGAACCTATCTTCATTCCACAGTACCATCGAGGTTCACTCTATGGTCATATGCAATCTCTTCTGCAAAATTTAGTGAAGCTTG
>LBNU01033273.1:224545-240797 GCA_014162995.1 Artemisia annua
GAACATTGTCCCCAATGTTCAAATAATAAGATGTAAAAGTAAATAAGGTAAAAGAATGAAATCAAATACTCCCCTGATTCGTTTGGTAGATAAAGTGGTAACATGGTTAGATCTTCTTCCAAGAAAATGAACGCTCAAAGCTTCCCTTCCGAAATATAAATCATCTTCTTGTCCAAAATAACCTGTTAAACCTGAGAAAACAAACACGAAAACCTGCATAACATCGGCGGGATAAATCTGTATAAGGATATAATGCTTGTGGAATGAATATTTTGCAGACTCCTGGAGTTTAAAAGTTAGAGATTTTATAAAGCATTTTACGATTCCGGAAGAAAAAACAAAACTTTCAAAAATTCCAGAAAACTGAGCCTGACGGCGTTAGCCTGGAGCTTGACGCTATCAGAATTGATCTGACAGATTTTCATGTTAAGTTTCCAGAAAATTTCTGGAAAAACTCAATTCTTAATTCCTGGAAATCCTGCAAAATATCATTATGACTCAATACAAGCATTTGACTCAAACAATTACTAATATGTATGTTAATTTAATATTGTTATGATTCATGTTTATTTGTTCTTATAAACCGATTTGGATTTCCCTTACACTTATCTTTTGCAAAATACCTTTATATGTAGTTAAGACGAAGTTAAAAACAAAATAAAGCATTTTTACAATTTTGAAACATGAATCAATAACGATAAAAATTAAACATACACATGGAAATAAAAACAAACAAACAAACAAAACAAATAAAGCAAATAAAGCTTAGGTTGCCTCCCAAGAAGCGCTTTTCTTTATTAACGAGTCTTGTAGCTAGACTCAAAGTCGGGCTCACCTAGTGTCACTAATGCTCATGTATCCAAGTGTGAGCCACCTAATTGTTGCCTCATCCCTTGTAGGATACTCTAATTCATAACATGGTTGGTTCTTGTGTTATATGGATCAAATGGTGAAGAAGAAAGAGATAAAGAATAAGAAGAATAACGGATTAGGAGAAGAGTTTTAGAGAGAGAAAGAGAGAGAGAATGGAACCTTAGAGAGAGAAAGAAACCAAAAAAAGAAAATAGATTGAGAATGTTCACCCTCTCCAAGGAGGGAGAGGGTATTTATATGTACATAAGTTTTTGCCACTTGGGCTGTGGATCGGGCTGACAGTGGGTAAAGACCCGACCCGACTCCACGAATACTAACTACTTCTAATCTACAGTTTACTAACTATTATAAATACTACGAGCTAAACAACGCTTAATCGTATCTGGGGTGACCGAATCTTTCTTATACAAAAATCGTATTCCTAACAATCTCCCCTAAGGGAGGTCACCCCGAAATTAAATCTTCAATTCTTGCATTGAGATCTTTGTAGATACTTTTGTAGATCGTAGTTGTTGATTCTTCATTGATAAACGACTCAAGATGACTTCCTTGATGTATAGGATGATCTTTGACTCTGCTCTTTTGCACATCATTCAAATATTTAGCTTCAAGTCATCTTTGAGTGAATGTGTCTCTTTGCGATGTTGTGATAGTCTTTGTGTTGTCATGCTTACACTTTTCTAGATCATGATCTATTGCATCAGAGTTGTGGAAACATAGTTGAAGCCCATTACTTGATCATGATATCTTTAGATTTGATGTTGAAGTGTAAGCATGAGATGATGAATCTGCATCTTTTCAGCAATCGGCATCAATCGTCGGCTTCTTTGTCTCTGGTGTGAGTACGTTTTAGGAATACGATTTTTGTATGAGAAAGATTCGGTCACCCCCAGATATGATTAAGCATTTTTTAGCTCGTAGTAGTTATATTAGTTAGTAAAACGTAGATTAGTAGTAGATTAGTTCGCGGAAGAAGGACGGGTCTTTACCCACTGTATACCTGATCCGCAGCCCAAGTGGCAAAACCCATGTACATATAAATACCCTCTCCATCCTTGGAGAGGGTAAGCCTTTTCATAATCTATTTTCTTTTTTTTTTGGTTTCTCTCCAAGGCTTCATCTCTTTCTCTCTCTAACTTTCTCTCTCTACATTTCTTTCTTTCTTTCTCACTTGTAACGAGCCATACCACAATGATCTATACGTGTTTCGAGCTTTATTAGTATCCTACAAAGGATGAGGAGGGATTGAATCACTTGAAACAAAGATTAATAATCTTTTGATCAAAGGTTTAGAAAGATGTTTAGAGAGGATTGGATCTGAAAATTTTAGTGCGAAAGGTGAGAAAAAATTCCAGGTTTGAGGTGGTATTTATAGGCAAAAGTTTCTGACAAGAGAAGCGTGCCGGCCCCCTTAAATGGTGGCCGCCCCCCTTAAAATTAAGGGGGCCGCCCTCCTGAAACGGGCAGTTCATCTTGTCTTTTTTTGGGGGAAAGTTTATTTGGTGAAAAACTAACTGATTTTGGTTAAAAATTTGAATTCATATATTTATTATGAATAAAACATTTTCCTTTATTACCAAAAATGTTTTTCAAAAATATATAATAAGTTTATTTAATTTTATAAACTTTGTAATATTTAAATAAACATCCCTTTGATCATAAAATGTATTAGTCACTTGTTTATTCATACCTTGAGTGATTATGTTAGATGAGATGATATAAACTTACTTAAAAACTTGTTTTCGTATTAACTTTGCGTTTAATGTTTTTACATTTTGTGATCGTCAAAACATAGAGATATCGAAAAATATAAATAACGTTTTTATGCATTATATATATCAACATTATTTTAGCTAATTACACCGATTAGCTAACCACCAAATAAAACCCATTTGTAGCACTCACGTTTAGTGCTAGATACCCTTAGTTTAACCTGCAGAGCCATCACTTTCATTTCTTACATCCACTATAAAAAATAATAATACAAAACTATATAAGCTTTAACTTAGCCTTAACCCTTGTCGAAAGTCTAAATGGTTGGTTGCTAGTTACTTGGGATGTTCGGGTGTTTTTTTTTTTCGATTGATGGTTCGTTTGTATTTTTGCTATAAGAGTGTGCCATTTCAACAATGATGAATAGTCACGACTTCATGTTTCGTATTTTTTGTGGTGTATGATTATCTCAAGTGTGGGGGAACTATTAGTTGTATGAGTATGATGTGAAAAGTAGAAAAAGAAAAAAAAAAATGAAAAAAAATAGAGAGAAAAAAAAAGAAAAAAAAAGTGTGATGAAGTATGAATAAGAGTTGGCATGTTGTTTGTTGGCCAACTAGAGCGATTGTAGAGATATTCGATAACATCATGGTTCGTGGTATGTTCGTGACTAGCAACATGGGTTTCTTGGACTTTGCGACTATTATTCTATTTTTCTTTTAAAACCAATTCCAGTAAATATTTCCCATGCCTAATCCATACCCCTTATTAACCCTTAGCCTAAACATTATAACCCGAATAAAAGTCATCTTTTGATAAATTTACTTGGTGCTTACGCCATGTCGGTGTAGTTTCGTTTCTTGTACAAGCTTATGGTAATTTAATGAATCATGTCTGAGCAATTGAGTGTGATTTCCTTATATTCTCCATCATATAAATAATGAGTGTGAGTGAATTATACTTTCCTAATTCGTGAGGTGCTTAGTCATGCTATGATACCTCGAGAATTATTATACATCTCTGTTCTCACATATTAAAAATGCAAAAATATTTTTCAAAAATGTTCATTTTTGTAAAGCTTATTTTTTTTTTCTTTTTGCTTGAGGACATGCAAACCCTTAAGTGTGGGGGTGCTTGCGCTTCTTGCGAATTTCTTATAAAAACCAAAAATATTTTTTGATAATTCGATAATTTCATAGAATTTAAAATTTTTTCTTTCCTTTGGTTATTTAGGAACTTCTTTTAATTTTTCTTTTCTTATATTTGCTTGAGGGCAAGCAAAGGTTTAAGTGTGGGGGTATTTGATAACGCTCTAATTATGCAGATTTCTATATGCGTTATATATGCTTTTATGTATATATATTGATGAATTATATGAGCTTTCGATACTTAATAGAGTATATTTGATATTGTAGCTTCATCGGACGTGTCGTGGAAGAATCGGAAGAAAACACGAAGAAATGAAGTTAAAACGAAGAAACAAACTCAACTTAAGATCTCCCGACACCTGTCCACTGTTTTGTCCACTGTTTTGGCCATAAGTTGAGCATACGAACTCCGATTTAGTTGATTCAAGTGGCCACGGAAAGCTAAGATAATTATCCACAACTTTCATTCTTATGCCAAGATCTAGAAATGTACAAAAGTACGCCGTACTTGGCAATAAGTACGGCGCACTTTTCTATCAGCATTTAACAACCTCATTTATGGAACTTATAACTCCTTGCACTTATTATATCCGATCATATAATTTTCCACACTTCCTCTCCATGTTTTTTAGCATCCCTAGAGCTTATAAAACAGATCCAAACACCATTTGTACAAAGAGATTGGCTAGAGAGAAGATCACTACCTAAAAGGGTGAATTAACACCAAGTTCACCCCTTTATCACTATCAAATTCAATCATGACTATATCAGACGAATTAGCCACTTGTTTCTCATCTCCAAGAGGATAGTGACAGTACCTAAAGCGTTCGGGACAGTAGGAGTTTGGTATATTGGGTTTTGATTTGTTTCTCGGCTTGTAAGCTTGACTATTTCATCATATTCGATCTTGTAAACTTTGGTACTCTTCTATTTACCTTTTGATATGAAAGTTTCTGAATTTTACATGTTTGATATGTGTTTTAATTTTGTGATTATGGAATAGTAGGCTTATGTTTGTTTGGGCATCATGGGAAATATGATATAGTATTGTATGTATTAATATGCTTTTCATTGTTTATGCTCGTATGCTTGATATGTGATTATATGGATCATTGTCTATCCTTTGGTTGATCATTAGCAATTGAAGTAGGTCGAAAGGGTCAATTGTGTGTGGTTGATTTTGAGTCGTTTTGGCCAAGCGAATCAATATTAGACTTGTAGAAATTGGATACTAAATTGCTAGACAACCCGTATGATTATGTGTTTAAGGCCTAATCTCATGTCTAACGAACTTGATTAGGAGAAGTATACTTGTATGAACATTGACCATAAACCTATCTTAATGTGCTTGATATGCTTAGAATCATAGGTCGAAAGGGTTTCTTTGCATATTCGGTAGATATACTTGTGTTGGTAATTACCCGTTATTCACCACTTGTATGCCTTGTTTGTGGTTGCATATCTTTATATTCATTACTTGACTCATGTATCTCTAGCCTAAACAAACATGTTTTAATAATCTTGAAAACAATCTCAATCATTTCTAATGTTTGGTTAATTTAATACGTGACAATCATTTTAGCCTTAGCACATTTATAACATTCTGAGAAAGCTACAATTCCCTTGGAACGACCTGGTCTTACCTAAAAACCTTTACTATAAACGGGGGTTATACTTTACCCATGTGTTTTATGTATTAAGGAATTGGTAAAATTAGTATTATAAATTTAAAGCTTTCGAAACACATCAAGGATCAACACCCAAGTCTTGGGAAAAATACAACAGACCCTCTGGCGCGTCACCCACACGTCGACGCGTGGGCAACGCGCCAGGCTCGGTAAATTTTTCCCAAGTTTGGGTCTTGGCCTATAAATACCGCATTGCCTCTTGTATTCCTCACCCCTTGCCATTATTCTTTCTCTCTACATTCTTTCTCTTCAATCTCTCTATTCTATCTTGTGTTCTTAGTTAAACACACTAACATCTTTGAAAGAACACATCTCCTTGCAAGGGAAGAATCTCAAGAACTTAATCAACTCTTGTGATTGTGTCGAGGGTCTTCTTCTTATACCCTTTCTATTACAATCAAGTCTCTAGGTTAGGTTAGGGCTTGGTTGATAAACAATCTTTTATTCATTCATTTGTTTGTAAGGGAATTCTTTTATCTTGGTGACCAAGCCTAGATCATTGGGGATCTAGTTGGGGTTTGATACTTCCGGTGGGAAGTTTTGGTAGTGGTCTTGGTGACCCTTAGGTGAAGTCGAGTCACGAGGTTCTTTTTTGTGGTTTCCGAGGGCGGAATACTGTTGGGAGTAACTCCTTCTTTGTGAGCATCGATATTTATGAATATCGGTGGAGTGAATTGTAACGGTTTGTAGTCCGCCGAAAGGATTATACTCGTGAATAGTATCAGTGTCGTGGATTTGCAACTAGACGTACGGATGGTATAAACCCACATCCCGAACCAGTATATATCGTGGTGTTCTTTACTTGCTTTATATACTTGTGGTTGTGTTTGTGTTTGTGGTTGTTATTACTTAGACCACTTGGTTATCTTCGAGGCTTAAAGTATTTAAACGTTCTAGAAACCGAAGAAACCGTATTCACCTCCCCCCCTCTACAGTTCTACACTATTGTAAACCTGGATGTAGTTTAGAAGAAGGTTTGACCATTGTCGAAACTGATAGTGATGTGAAGAAAATGTTTGAATTGGCTGACATTCATGGACTCATTGAGGTCTTTGTTAGTGCAATTCCACAGTCAGTCTTAGTTGACCAGTATTATAAGAACTTGCCTTTTGATGACTCTGACGTTGAGGTAACATCTAGAGTTAGAATTCATGAAAAAAATAAGAAACGATCTTGATAATATAAATTTGGAATAAATAAGAGCTTGGGAACAATCAGAACAAAATTCACTAGATATCCTGCGGACACGCTATGTTAAGGCTTGGACTGAAGAAAGTCTTTTAGAGGGAAGGGAGAGCTTGAATATATTGATGATACCCTAGATTGTCCGTCATTTTTAAGGTCTGTTAACAGACCGTATATGCCAAAGGACTGCAAGTGTGGCTGTAGGTCTCCGAATTTTTTAAGGTCCCTTGCTGAAATTGAAAGTGGGTTTGGTTCTAGTCCTATAAAGGGTAGCATGGTTGTTAATGATGTTGACGATGGTCCTACAGTTGGATCGTCTACTGCTATCCAAAATGTGTCAAAGGAAATTGGTTTCAAAGCTATTCCATTCAAAGGTAAGAATCTTTTTAATGAATTTGAAGATGTTGTGTCAAGTGTGGGAGGGTCTACTGTTATCCAACATGTGTCAAAGGAAATTTGTTTCGAAGCTAGTCCATTGAAATCTAAGAATCTTTTAAATGACTTTGAAGAAGCTTTAGATGATGACATTCAGGATGTTGCAGCTGTGTCAATTGTGGGAGGGTCTAATGTCATCCCATATATGTCGACCGAGAAGAAACTTTCTGAATCTAGTCCTTTAAATGGCAAAAGGCTTTTTAACAACCTACATGAAGTTCCTACACTTGGCGGGTCAACTGTTATCCACTATGTGTCAAAGAAAAGACGTTTTCAAGGTAATACTTTAAAAGGTAGGAAACTTTTTGATGACTTTGAATCCGTTGGAAGCCATGGTTCTGTTGAGTATGAGGGTTTTGCTAAGGATGAAGAAGTTGCTAAGGATGAAGAAGTTACTTGTCAGGATGTTGGACGTACAATGGTCAAGAAAATGTGAAGCAACAATGGTTCCCATTGTTGATGCTCTAATATTCAGTAACTTTCTAAGTAGTTATTTGTATGCACTTTCTAAGTAGTTGTTGTCTAACTGTTGTTGTAGTAGGTTAATCTACGTCGAACTTTATAAGTAATGTGACTTGTTGTAGTTTGCAAAGCTTTTGTTTAAATTTTCAATGTTGTAACAAAACGCTCTGTAATGCTACATATATTTTGTTATAAGATTATGCATTTTGGTTATGTTTAATTAGGTATGAACTTGATAAGCATAAATTGTAAAATGAAAAGTTGCTAAGCATTAACAATGCATGTATCATCGGACAAAATATGGCTTATGATACAAAGAAGTTATTAAAGTTTCACCAAAATTTTTCCTAATCTAACAAAGTTTCATTTTATCCTAATAGGTTAATAATGTAAACGGGTTTGCTAATTTGGTTAATATACGTATAAATTTGATACACTTAGGTCATTTTAATCTTATTTGGTCATTCCCAACCACTTATCAACCTAGCGACTAAATTTGAGCGACTTAGCAACATGCCACCCTTTTGTACTTTACACACCAACTTTTTCACCACTTTATCCTTTTTGTACTTTACACATCAACTTTTTCAGTACTTTTACAAAAAGTCAGATACCTTTTAAAATACTTCTTAAAAAGATATCTAGCGACTTTATAAAAGATTTGAGCAACGTAATATTATTTAAGTGACATTTTCTATGTTCCCAACTAAGGGTCCCCTTTGTATTTGTAACTTTTTATCAATTTTTATCACAAACCAAGTCTTATTTTCTCCAAGTGTTTGTCCACGTTAATCCCCAAATCAATTTTAGGGTTTCATAAACCATCTCTTCCACCATGAATGTGTTATGTGGCTGTGGTGAATTTCTAATGCTGCAATCATCTTGGACACATCATAACCCCGCAAGAAGGTTTATTGGTTGCCCTAATTGCAACTTTTTTCAATAGGTTGATGTTCCATCACCAAATCATTGGTATCAAGCAATGATGTATGAGTTGCATTTGAATGTTGTTAATGCTCAACAAGATCTTGTTCAAGCGAACAATCAGCTGTCTCGATCTACCTTTTACAATAGGTTGTTGATTGTGTTGATTGTTATCATGTTGGTAATTAGGTTCATCTAAGTTTATTTATGTTTGTTAAGCTAGTTATGGCATGTTAGGTGTAACCTTCTTTCGTTGTAGAATTTAAGTTATTTTTGTTAGGTGTAAGATTTCGTATGATATGGTGGAAGAATATTTTGAACAACTTTTACTATCAAAGTTTTAGGTATAGTATTTAGATGTTGTGTTATGTCTTTTTGTGTAGTAAACAAAATCCTACTTTGTTAACTATTTTTTATACTAAAATCTGTCATACATTACTTTACACTAAACCATTACCTTTGAATATGTATTATTTAATCCTTCTTTAACACTAGTAAAGTTCATTTTGCACTTAGTGTTTCTATGTGACTAATAAGGGTGGTTTATTTGATTGCCACCCTTGAGCCTCACGAATGAACTTTTATTCATCATTAATTTCCCTTTTCCATGCATGAACACACAATAACTACCCATCTTTCATATCCAATAGCAGTTTGACCAAAACTAATCCTAACATAACTATATTAATTATATCAAAGGTAACACACAATACCTATGTCCTAAATCATTTTTCTAACATAACTTATCTTATCATCCACCCTACTACGTCATTCATCATCCATGGCTTCTTCTTCTTCCAAAAACATCAATGAAATCAAAGAGGTATCTGGGTCTTATAATTTGGCAACGGAATTCAAGAGCCATGTGAACAATGAAATCACTCAAGAGAAAGGTTGTTTGAAGCGATTTGTGGAGGAGCGTAATGAACTGCAAAAGAAAGTTGAGGACCGTCAGGTTCCACTCAATGAGACTCGTCATCTGGGTCCATTCAAGCAAAAAAGAGTTGATATTCTTGGATGTCTACTTGAAACACAGAAAAGGGAGCGTAACAGGATTATTTTGTTGACTGCTCTAATCAATGACATCAGTGATGGGATTCGTGAGAAGGAACGCCAAGTTAAGCTTATGGAGGTTCATGAACAAGTCTCCTCTGATGAAGATTAGAGTATGATCAGGATGCTTCTCTTTTGGGGTTATATTTTGCCAGTTATATTTTATGTTTATGTTGAATAACTTTTTATCAAATGGCTATAAGCCTGATAATGTAATGACTTTGAAGGAGCATTAATATTAAGTTTGTAGTTATCTTTATTTATTTCTAATGCAGTGCATTACCATGACTCGTTGTTGCTTTCTTTATTTTTTTTCTTGTTTTTTGTTGTTTGTTACTTTTTTTATATAAATGGTTTATAATGCTAAAAATGGCAAACTGCCAGCATTTATTAAGGTTTTAATGCTAAAAAGGGTTTATACTTTTTGTTTATGTAACAAGTACGATTTTGTATGTTTAGGTTTTAGGTACAATTTTCTACAAATGTACATGAATATTTTATATCTTATACGTCTGAAGGGTTTAGGTTCAAACATAATGTTTTGAAATTTAACAATGTACCTCAACAAGAACGTCTGCTATTCGAGGAATGGCATCATCTGCGACATCTGCTAGTTGCCTTAGTTTAACAGCCAGTTGTCCAAAATATGCATTACTACGTACAAAGCATGGGTTCAACTTTTCATGATTAGTCCAAGTTCCACAGGATCCGAACCCTGAGTAACAAATTTATTATAAAAGGTCAAAACCAAATATATGTAAGTCCAAAATTAGTTAAAAAATAACAAAAAATAATGCCAGTGAATACCTGACCAAACAGTATAGAATAATCACGTTTTCGGAACGTTTTACCTTCTAACCATGAAAGACCACGTGGGATCCTATCAGGGACTTTTTTCCACCATTGTTGACTGTTTGGATAACTCTCAAGAATCCATATCTAACACGAAATAAAACAATGAAACTAAAGTTATTCTTGGTACAAGAAAACACCGCCAATAAATTACACAACTTGTTTCAAAAAAATCAAACCTTAAAAGCCCAAATAAATCCACAAAGATTATATGTGGCAGTTTTAGCTGGTGTTACGTCCAGCTTCTTCTTGTAATTCCTTTAATAATGCTTAGGAACCACATTTGCTAGATTGACGTACAAACGTCTCCACAAGTACTCTCCCCGTGGATAGGCATTCCAAGCATTAAAATCCTCAACCATTTGCAAAAATTCATTAGGTACATTGTACCAAGGTCCACGACCGGTAAATATGACCTCGGCCGCTATCAAAAGACAAACCCTAACAGCATCCTCATTTGGCAAAGCATCAAATACTTTACTGTTCATCAAAATATGTAAAAGCTCATTCCCTTTTACGGTAACCTTTCTATCAAACTGCTTATGAGGGAAGATTTGCAAGGCTAACGGGCTACGATCAACTACTACGTGGTCAGGCAAAGGGCGAAAAGAAAACCAGTCACCAAAAGAAACTCCTCACGGCCAAAGTGCGACAAATTATCCTCAATTCTATATGTAATGGGTGGGCAAGAATCAAGCAATTTAGGAATATATACATGATGATGTAAAACGAAGTTTAGGAGATGGTTATCATTTGAATGACAAGGGGGTATAGCCAACCATTGCCCGAAAACACTTTCCCGGAATAGGCTAATTCGATTTTGATTCTTTGCCAACTTACTTTTAATCGTTTCTAGCAAATCTAAATTGGAATGAACCGTTATCTTTGCGTCAAAGTAGACTTCAATATTTTCCATTTACGCCTTGACTTATTAATAATTTTTGGTTCGAAATTGGAATACAGAAATTTAGGATTACGGTTCTAACATTTGATTTTGATTTGAATTTTGAGTGAGGTTTAGAGTAGGTGTGGAAAGGAGGTTTGGTTGTGAGTGTGTTGGGATTTGTTTCGTTGAGAAAAAATAAAGGGCGCCTTTTGAAAAACTAAAAAAGTCGCTTTAGTAACATATAGTCGCTCAAATCTTTTGTTAATTTGCTTATGTTTTTGAGTTTCAAAAGTGTTGAAAAAGAATTCCAATAGAAAACTTTTTTTGCAAGTACGGAAAAGTTGTGGGGTCAGGTACAGAAAGTTGTTTGGTCAAGTACAAAAAGGAGAAAAGTATAAAAGAGTTAACAACATTTTTAGTCCTCGTGGTTTACCGGGTATAACGGTTTTGGTCCAATAGTTTAAAACGTAATGGATCCAGTCCAAGATCCCACGACCCGTAACACTTTTGGTCCAAATTTTTGTTGACTGTTAGTTTGACCAATTAAGACATGTGAAATGATGAAAATACAATCATCTTAATGGACTAAAAGTGTTACATTTAGCAAACCATAAGGACCAAAAATGTAATTAACTCATAAATTAATAAAACCAAAAAAAATAAACTTTTAACAGCTAAAAACTTTTCTAGAGATTAAAAACTATCTAAATTCGAAATAAATTATGAAAATTGTATTACAGGTAAACTTAATTAAGAACTAATTTTATTTTTAGAAAGAAAGTGAATTTTAAAACTTAAAAAATATTTTTAACAATTTTAATTAACTAAAACTGCTTATAAGTTGACAGAAATTTGAGAACTAATTTTCTTAAAAAAAAATCTTTGATTTTCTTAAAAAAAGTTTCTTTTCTAATTACTTTCAAAATTTATACAAGTTTTTATATACGTTTTATGAAACGTTTTTATATACGTTTTATTACACGTTTTTATATAGGTTTTTATGCACCTTTTTATTTACATTTTTATTCACTCATTTTATACACGTTTTTATATACATTTTAATCTATGTTTTTATCTAGGCTTTTATATATGTTTTTATATGCGTTTTATCTTCAATTTTATCTACGATTTAATCTACATTTTTATCTAAGCTTTTATATGCGTTTTTATCTTTGTTTTATATACGTTTTTAAAATGTATATAAAACGTAGATTAAAACATATATAAAAACGTATATAAAACATATATAAAAGAGTAGATAAAATTGTATATAAAAATGTATATAACAACGTTGATAAAAACGTAGATATATAAAATTAAAAAATTCATCCCGCCATTTTTTTATCACCTTTCACAGATCGAAATGAAAATTTGTGTCACCTGGACATGAACATTACATTGGAATTGAGACTGAGAATCTAAAGGAGACCCACTAGCAAGATTGTGAAACATTGCGTAATTGAGACTTAAACCGTTTTAGTACCATCACCTTTCCGCCAACATTATTCCGACCTATTACCTGATCTAATCGCGAGGACGCGATTCCTTTTAGGGGTATGTGCTGTAACATCCGGTAATTTTTCTTAACTTATTTTACGAGCCAAAACCATTGCTTTTGATTTCCTCAGCTTTTGAGCTTCTTTGAAATTGTTTGGGCTTGAAAAACCGTGAACTACCTTATTTAATGTGAGTATTATTCATTTATCGAGCCGGCACAACCTAGAAAACTCGAATCGTATCGTATTTGCAAAATATATTGAATTAAATTGACTTCGGGAAAGATATTGAAGTTTATACTTGATTTGATGGGAAAAATGATTTCGTGAACAATGGCGCAAGTTTCGTAATTATTCGAGTCCGTTTGCTATGTCGTTTGAGCCCCGAACCGTTTACACGAGAAGATTGGAACATTGGCAGATTCGGTCCCTTGAGTTATTTTACAACTCCTACCCTACACTTCATATAATACCAAACCTACCCTGGACTTTTTAATATAAATACCCTTTAATTATTTATTTATTTCATTTTATACATAATAAAACACACACACATAATACATTTTCTCTCATTTCTCTCTCTCTCTCTAGCCCTCACCGCCGGCCACTCATTATCCGGCCACACTAGCAGATTCCGGTCACCGAAAAAATTTTCCGGCGACTTACTTTCTTTACCAAATCAATAGATCGGTTAGTTTACTATATTTCTGGAGTTTTTGAGCCTTCAACTCCCACCGTAGCACCCTTCACGCGCCATCACCACCGCTGTCACCACCACCGAGACCACCACCACCTTCTCCTATTGTTTCTCCGACGGTAAAACACCTTCACGCGCCACCCTTCTCATTATTTTCATTTTAAACCAAAACCCTAATTTTATAAAATCCTTATAAATCATTTATTGATTAAATCTTTTGTAAAAATCATTTTTATAAATGTTTTAAACCTTAAAACTCGTGTGGATTCTTCTTCTTGTTCGATTTGGGCCGCTACTCGTGTGACTCACCGAGTCAACTCGGTTGACTCGGTGAGGGTTTGTAATATTTTTCTTGTTTTGATGCTTGTGGTGACCAAGGAGTATGTGTTTGTGTTTGGATTGGATTTTTAGGACCTCTTGGGCCCGTTTGGGTCTCGGCAGCCGCGCACCACTACCACCGTGGCTTGGGTGGTGGTGGGTGTTGAATATTTTTTTATTATTATTATTTTTGTTATTATTTGAGGTTGCAAGTGTTTGGAGTGGATTTGGATGGATTTGGAGGTGTTGGGATTATTGTTGCATTTGGAGTAGGAATTGTATTGTGTTTGCTTCATGGACTTTTTAATATAAATACCCTTTAAATATTTATTTATTTCATTTTATACATAATAAAACACACACACATAATACATTTTCTCTCATCTCTCTCTCTCTAGCCCTCACCGCCGGCCACTCATTATCCGGCCACACTAGCAGATTCCGGTAACAGGAAAAATTTTCCGGCGACTTACTTTCTTTACCAAATCAATAGATCGGTTAGTTTACTATATTTCTGGAGTTTTTGAGCCTTCAACTCCCACCGTAGCACCCTTCACGCACCATCACCGCCGCTGTCACCACCACCACCTTCTCCTATTGTTTCTCCGACGGTAAAACACCTTCACGCGCCACCCTTCTTGTTATTTTCATTTTAAACCAAAACCCTAATTTTATAAAATCCTTATAAATCATTTATTGATTAAATCTTTTGTAAAAATCATTTTTATAAATGTTTTAAACCTTAAAACTCGTGTGGATTCTTCTTCTTGTTCGATTTGGGCCGCGACTCGTGTGACTCACCGAGTCAACTCGGTTGACTCGGTGAGGGTTTGTAATATTTTTCTTGTTTTGATGCTTGTGGTGACCAAGGAGTATGTGTTTGTGTTTGTGTTTGGATTGGATTTTTAGGACCTCTTGGGTCCGTTTGGGTCTCGGCAGCCGCGCACCACCACCACCGTGGCTTGGGTGGTGGTGGGTGTTGAATATTTTTTTTGTATTATTTTGTTATTATTTGAGGTTGCAAGTGTTTGGAGTGGATTTGGATGGATTTGGAGGTGTTGGGATTATTGTTGCATTTGGAGTAGGAATTGTATTGTGTTTGCTTTGGATTGATGGATTGGTCTGGTCTCGAGTTCGAGCCGTGACTCATATCAAGTCACGGCAAAGTCATTTAGTATTTTTGTTGTATTGCTTGTTTAGTTTATTGGTTTTGGTCATGATATGGTTTCGACAAATATTTTTGATACGAGATAACTTAGCAAAATATATAAATGGAAATAATAAATATGAAACAATAAAAAGAGTCGGAGATAGTTAAGGGATTTGGATCGAGAGGTGATTATTTATTTTGTTGGAAAACATTTGGACGTATTGGACGTACGGTATTGGTTATTTGGACATTATGGGCCCTTTGGTACACGAGACGGTAGGGTACGTTAGGCCGTAAAATCTTGACATACCTGGAACCCGAACCATACAAAATGGTCGATAAAACCAAACAACTAATATTCACGCGAGTAATATGTTCAAATATATATTATTATTGTGAGCATTTATTTATAAAACTTGACGCTAAGGTTAATTATTCAAGGAGTCGTTTGACTTGGGAAACGTACGATAAACGGGCAAGTCATGCCAAAATTTTATTAAATCTTTTATAAACTTAATCTTTTACCGATGTTCTAAAAACATTTTCAAAGCTTATACGATTTGACATTTTATCATCTATTTTGGGAAAAATGGGTAAACGCCGAAACTATCTATCATAGTTTTTCTTTCGTTGTTTTATCTTATTCCTTCTATTCTTTTATTCTTTTCTCTTCCCGTTTATTATTTCATTATAGTTTCTATTTGTTTTAGCGTGAGTTATTCTTTGGTCATATATTTTACGACTTCTCCACGAGAGCGTTTTACTCTCCTTCGTCATTTCTTTCTATGTGTTTGATTTCGTTTCGCTGCCTTCCTTCGTCTTATTCTCAAAAACTGTATTTTCCTAAGGTCCACGCGAGATTTCAAATGTTTATTTCTTTTATCGCCATTGGAAACTAAACTCTTTTATATTAACACAAGTATTCGAGGAACGTTACTTTATATATATATTACTTGAGTGTTATTTCTAATAAATATTACTCGTTAGGTTGTGCCGATCCAATACTGTTGTGCTTATATTATGATGATGATTGTGCTTGGTGACTTGTGCTTATACTTTCTTGATGCCGTTGTGCTACACTACTCTTGAGGCCATTATGATTTACTAGTTGAGACTAGTTGTGATATCTTGCATTGCTGCGTACTCAGGTGAGTCCATAGCCCCACTTTTATCTATTTTAATTGCTTTGCAACTACTTGGGGGTGAGATACATGCTCTGTTTTTACTATGATCACAATGATTTGAAAACTGTTTATTGAGCTGGAAACTTATATATGCTGGTACTGTGAGTGAAGCAGTTGCCATTTTGTTGGATAAGCACTAAGTACGATTTTTGCCACTATTAAGTCCCTCAAGATCATGAGCCATTAAT
>LBNU01033273.1:241024-259368 GCA_014162995.1 Artemisia annua
TGTCATGAGCTTAGTGCAGTGGTATTTTCGGGCGTATAACATCGTAGCCCCTTTCTTGAGAACTTGGAATATTGTGATCAATTACTTTACTTTAAACCTATGGATTCACTCAACCTTTGTGTTGACTTTTAGCATGTTTATCTCAGGTGTTAGATATTGCCGCTGTATACATTACTTGGAAGAGCTTGGCGAGGGGCATGGCTTGGTCATAGTAGACTCCGAAAACCGTTTGGGACTGTTAAATTTATTTTTGAACTATAGCTTCCGCACTAATTATTTAACTATTGTAAATTGAATGTTTTCAATTATATATTTTCTTTAAAATGGTTTGCGTAAAACCGTTCTTTGTGCCTTTTGTTGTGATAACAATCGAGTAGCTCCTCCAGAATTGTATGCGTCCGCTGATTCGGTTTTCGGGGTGTTACACCTTGTTACTTCGGTGTTATCATTTTCTTTGGGTCTTTGAGCGTCATACAATGAGACTTTTTGCATCACTTCAACTACTTGGGGAAGTGGTCTCATGAAGATGATTGTCGGTTTGGGGGGAAGCTACCAAAGCTTCACATTGAGGAGACTAAAATTCGACGATTTGGTGGTGCCTAGCGATTGACTCAGTTGTGAGATTCTAGTGATTTGTTATCAATCTGTATTTGGTGAATTGTTGTAACTTAAGTTGTTACGATTGGATTGATTGTAATTTGACGTTGTGAGTTAATATTTACAACTTGACTTATTACGATCGGATCTACTGTAACTTGACTTGTCGCAACTTGACACTTAGTGCTAATTGTGACTTATCCAAGATCTCACTCTAAGTCTAACTCGCATATCACATCTTTCTGTTTCTTTTGTTGACTTTAGTAAAATCCCGAGAGAGAATCGATCTCTCGGTTTAAGTCACAAGAGTTGTAAAATCCCGTTTAAGATTACATCATGGCTACCACAAGTTCAGACGATAATTTGTGAGCCTCGAAAGCTTTGGTGGTGAAAGTTTAAGAGATGTTGACTACAGACGTCTACAACGAGCTGAACGATACTCTCATTTCGGTAGTCATGACAACATCCTCTTAAACTAATTAGTATCCTTGTATATAGATTATAAAACCAAAAAGAAAATACAAAAACTTTCAAAAACGACAAAAAGAATCTTCTTTCCTCGTGTGCAAACTTTCTATCCTCAAAACTATTTTCCTCCATTAAAACAAGTTTTACTTTTCATTGTCAAAATGGAACATGTTTTGAGGAGGAAAAATTTTCACAACATTATGAAGGTTGCACACCTTATCATAATTCTACAAGAAAAATTGTTTCTTCATCATTCGAATTAATAATGCTCTCAAAAAGTATCACACATAGTTGGAAACCTCAATGATTCAGACTAACAAGTTTCTTTTTATCCTCGATTATTGTGAGATTCTAATTTCTTCATGGTTGTTGACTAATCATTCCATAAAATGTTTCAAATGATAACTCCAATCAAAAAGGCATAATCAGACACTAGGGTTTATGTAACTATCGATTGAAGCATTTCCCTTTGATGTGTTTTAGTCTAAGTAATAAGTTCATATAGCCTTAGAGAACACTAAAGAATTATTGATTGGGTGTTTGCTTGGTTAGAAACATCATAGGTTTGAATTCAAGTGACTTAGGGTCTAAGAGATCAATGTCTTTGCTACTAGGTGTTTACTTGTACAATATTCATGCATCATGATACTAGCATGCATGTAAAGTCTCAAAACAAGTCCCAAAACCATGATAATTATCAGAAAATCTCGAGTGAAAGAATGTATTAATCTGTGATCTTGTGTGTTAATTTGAGAATTATGTGCACTTAGGAAGATTTAGAATGAGTTTTTGATTCTCCTTTATATTTGTTTGTGCCTGATGTATTTTCTGTGAGCAAGTACATGCCATGCTATTTNGGTTTGCGTAAAACCGTTCTTTGTGCCTTTTGTTGTGATAATAATCGAGTAGCACCTCCAGAATTGTATGCTTCCGCTGATTCGGTTTTCGGGGTGTTACAGATGGTATCAGAGCCACAGGTTATAGAGAACTGGTATTTTCAAAACCCAGACTATAACCATTTTTCCTATGACCAAAACGTGCCTGCCTGCCAAGCCGATGCCTCACGTGTGATTATAATTGATGATTATGATTGATGATATATTTGATGCCATACTTGATTGCATATTTGATGAGATATGTGCCTTATTGCTTGTTGATTGATGCTCGCCCCGTTTTCACTATTCACTATAAGTGTTGTTTTATACTTACGTTGATACACCGCACCTATCACTGAGTTACACTATTTCCTTGCATAACCTATTATTGATTTTGAGTTTGGATACTCGGCATGGTTTCAAAACGATTTTAAAATGAGAGACATGGTACTAGTATAACTAAGCGGAGTATAACTAAATTCATCGACCCTCGGTTGAAAGTAGATTGATCACCTATAATCAACCAAGGATAGTGGGGACGTGGCTTGATCACCTACGTCTCAGGAATGAATTTTGCATCAATCCGGGATTAGTTATAACAGGATTATGTTTCGAAATGATTTTTCTATTTTTGGAAAATGGCAAAGTTTTGCATATGTTTCGAAATGAGTTGTTGCACCTTCCGCGTATATGGAACTTTTGTTCGGCACCATCTGATTTCGTTCACACCGGGTCGGGTGAGACCCGATCGGTCACCGTTTTGAATTCGAGCTACTATTTCTAACTCGTTCGATATCATGTTTGGCACACTAGTATGTTTTGAGATTGATGGTATCAATCAAGTTCACGTGATTTTGCATTCGAGTTATCAGAGTATTTATACTTGGTTTTGGCTTTGTTTGAATTTGGATTTCTTGAATTCGTAAAATTTGAATTTCGTTGTGGTTTTGAAATGGTCTCTTTGGCCTTGTTTTGTTTTTGAAATTTGTTTTTGGTCACGCTACAACATAAACTTTTAGGGGTATGTTACAGCCCCCACCGCCCCAAAACATTACATTCTATTGATGAACCGGGATTGATCACTAGTCGTCTAAGAATGACCGTACCATAGCGCTTGTAAGATGAATCTTTTGATGGAAGTAACATGATGATACAACCAATGAACCTTGTCAAGACCTAGAAAACATGCAATAGGCTGATTGTGACCTAGAAGGAGTCTTAGGAACTATGAAGCAACCCGAGCCCTATCTTTGGAAGGATACCGAACCCTTTTACTTACCTTTTGGGGATACCAGTGTTCTATTTTACTACCTTTATAAAACAATGAGCTACGATACGATATTTTTCGAAAATATGTACATACAAATTGATACGATATTTTGAAAACGTTATTTCGGAAAAAAAAATATTTTGGACACGTTATTTTGAGTACGCTATTTTAACATACTATTCCGAATACCATTTTGAACGTTAAACATTGGTTTCGCTATCTGAAAACGTGTTATATTAATATACCACTTGAAAACTATTTTAGGGGTATGTTACCCAGGGTACACTAATTTGACAAACTGTTTGGAATAATATTTTGGACATTCAACATTTGCTCCACTATTTCAAAGACGAATCGTATCGATATGCAAATTAGAAAACCATTTTGGATATATTATTATTACACTATATTTAGAACTGTTTGGAGTACACACTTTTGAGCACTCTATTTTGAAAATGTACTGCTTGGAACATATCGTTTTGGCAACACTGTTTAGGAACACTATTTGAAAACGAATTTTAAAAACCTGAGCACTTTGGTATTGCCTTATGCCTCACCTTTTCCCCTGCCCCTCCATTTGTAAGGAAACTTGTATATACCACCTTATAAACCAACGAGTTGGACAACACCCTTAGTTGCCTTGGGAAGCAACCCGTTGATTGGAATGGATTTTGACTGTTTGATCATATGAAGTGGATATTGGAGATTGTGGACGAGATAATAGCATTCATGAGGAAACATGGACCTTAAGTTTGTAAGTGTATTTACTTGTATTAACCATGTTAGAGGTCCGTCCCAATGTTCATGTTTCGAAGCTGATGTTGATTTAGGTGATTCGAATTCTGTTGGTTAGGATTTTGAACAACCCATGGATCGTTAACCGTTTACACCGGAGGATCATCAACCGTTCACACCTTTACACCTTAACCAGGGATCCACGCCCTATACTCTTTTTGAATCCACTTTGTTATATTCATTTCATTTGGTTAAAACAGGAGTCGAATGGCATATTAAGCCTATTTGTTATACTTACGCACTATATATATGTTTACACTTTCCATTATGACTCGCATGCACTAATTTTCGTCAAACTAATGGCAACACTTTTATTTTTACTTCGTTTTACCTACCCAACTTTTCCGTATTTAAACTTTACACTTTAACCGTGGGCCCATAACCCAGAAGTCGTCATTATAGTACACTCACTAGCATTGTTTATCCTTTTTCAAATCTTAAACATGTTTTACTTTCAAATACCTTCGTTTTAATAGTCGCCACTAATGGGGCATGTTAGCCGCGATATAAAGAGTTTCAAATCATTACCTTAACTTCGTACATACTTATCTCATCCTTACTTATATTCGTAACCCATCGCATTTTTACCCTCATATTTTAAGTCACCTCGTTTCGGTTAATTACCCACTTAAGTAATATCGTTCTATTTCAACTTTTATGAACCACCATATTTCAATTACGCACTATATTTCCACTATTACCTAATCAAGTGTCAAATGCTATTATGCTATTTCTACAATACGATAACCTACTTGTCATCCCATTATCTCACTTTAAATTTCCTTACCCTAAGCGATTTATATAGAAGTTTTCCGTAAGTAATTAAACCCCTTACTACATTATTTCACATTCCACTATTTCTACCACTACACACAAGTTCACACAAACCGCTTTCAATTGCTTTACCGACCGTTTTACGGTCAACCTACAAGATGTTTTACTACTATATTTTGAAAACTAAGATTTCAATGTTACCACCATTTTATAAACAATGAATTAAGTTCTTAATGTCAATTACTAGTTTATATTTTTACAAGGTAGTTTTAATAAACTAAAGTATTTTAAATAATCAAAATGTTTCCAATAAATTGTCTTACTACCCTATTTGTATATTACAAATTAAAGCTTGCTACTATATTATAAATGTTAAATTATTTTCTTGCTGCCCAATAAATTGTTTTACAACTCATTGTCCAAGCTCTCCCATTATTAAGTAATGAACCGATTCGCTACTTTACTACCATTTCGTAAACCAACGAGCAATTTCATAAAATTTTGTAAACTATGACGCATTTATTCTGACTGTTTTAGTACAATCTTGTAAGTCGTTTTACTCTCTCGTTAGCTGACTAGCTATTGACTTATTCCAAAACAATAAGACTATGTTATTATTGTTGTCTTACAATTTATTTTGTCATTACTTTTCAAAACTATTTTTCTTCCACCCGATGAATCGTTTTGCTACTACGTCACTAAGTAAGCTACCGCTCCTCCAATATTTTAGGAGTCACAAATGATTTTCTTATTACACTATGCATTGTCTTACGAATCATCTCCCAAGCTATTGTGTAACCCGATCTTTATTTTGCTAATATATCACCGATTAAACTATGATTTTATTTTTATTTTATGAATGATAAAACATTCTCCATCACCTTATCAGCTATCCTACAAACTATTTTATTAAGTGTTTTACATGATTGTGTTAATATTTTTATGAATGATAAATCATTATTCATCACTCTACAAGCTGTCCTGCAAACTATTTTATTTAGTATTTTACATGATTTTGTCATTATTTTATAATTGATAACACGTTCTCTAGTATTTTATAAGATGATCCACAAACTATTTTATAGGTATTTTATAATTACATGGTGAGCCATTTGCGGCCATGAAAGTGTTTTCGTGCTATTATTTTACATAATTGATAATTTTCTTTCTTTTCAAAGTAAACCAAACCTTGGAAGTGGATCCCACACCTTTGCCTGAGATTATAGATGACAACCTACCGAGCCTTGACACTGTTTCATCACTAATAAGTTACCCCACATGTTCCGTGCGATTAGATTCTCTGATTGGAGTGTAAATGTCGAACTAGGTTGTCAATGTACCCGCACCCTTATGACACCCTACCTTCTAGGAGTTCTAGACAACACATGCTCACAACTCGTTTCTTTCATGTGGCCCGACTTCTGTACCGGAATACCAAGAGATTTTAGTCTGTCTAACGATTATTGATACTCGACCTTACCTTGTGAACAGGAAGGAATTTTCTCAACAAAGTGTTGGAAATTGATTCAAGCATCTCGGGTCACGAGTGCAACCGTTTAAATCATGGTACCTCTTAGTATTGAGTATTTCTTTTCAACCGTTGGTACAACAATTTTGGTTAGGATACCATTTGAGCAAGTTGGATACTTACACTTTTGAGCTTCGCCTATATTAAACCTCGAACCCCACTCAGCTTTGGCAACTAGATTCTTTCCTTTGATATTTAGGAACATACGTGAACCTGCTCGACTACCCTTCTTCTTTGGTGTTATTACTTTCAAGTCTTTTCTTTAAAATATTTTTGAATCAACTTTGAAACTCGTAGTGACATTTCCTGAAAATGCCTATTTTGAGAATTCGATTTCTTCTGGCCAATATCTTATCAAACTTTTGTTGAGAAACGTCAAACGTTGATTTTGTGAAATTTGTTTTACCCATACCACGATTGGAAACCCGATTCCACAAACTTATAAAATCTTTTGAAACTGTGCCATCTTACGTAACCGCGAATTCCCAACAAAGAAATTTGTGACATTTGAAAAGTTATTTTGGTCAGATTTGTACTAATATTTATCTAAATAAAGTTTCTAAATAAAGTTTTATCCATGTATCTAGGAGGAAAACCCCGGTTTCGGAAACAAAACTTGAAGTTTAGTCATCCCGCCATTTTTTTTATCACCTTTCACAGATCGAAATGAAAATTTGTGTCACCTGGACATGAACATTACATTGGAATTGAGACTGAGAATCTAAAGGAGACCCACTAGCAAGATTGTGAAACATTGCGTAATTGAGACTTAAACCGTTTTAGTACCATCACCTTTCCGCCAACATTATTCCGACCTATTACCTGATCTAATCGCGAGGACGCGATTCCTTTTAGGGGTATGTGCTGTAACATTCGGTAATTTTTCTTAACTTATTTTACGAGCAAAAACCATTGCTTTTGATTTTATCAGCTTTTGAGCTTCTTTGAAATTGTTTGGGCTTGAAAAACCGTGAACTACCTTATTTAATGTGAGTATTATTCATTTATCGAGCCGGCACAACCTAGAAAACTCGAATCGTATCGTATTTGCAAAATATATTGAATTAAATTGACTTCGGGAAAGATATTGAAGTTTATACTTGATTTGATGGGAAAAATGATTTCGTGAACAATGGCGCAAGTTTCGTAATTTTTCGAGTCCGTTTGCTATGTCGTTTGAGCCCCGAACCGTTTACACGAGAAGATTGGAACATTGGCAAATTCGGTCCCTTGAGTTATTTTACAACTCCTACCCTACACTTCCTATAATACCAAACCTACCCAGATTTGCGTAAAACCGTTCTTTGTGCCTTTTGTTGTGATAACAATCGAGTAGCACCTCCAGAATTGTATGCTTCCGCTGATTCGGTTTTCGGGGTGTTACAGAAAATAATGTAGTTAACTCTTTTATTTAACAATATAAATGAAAAGACAAAAATGCCCTCAGATATAACGGTCAAAATTGGTCAAACAAACGGTGGACCAAGTTTTGGACCAAAAGTGTTACAGGTCGTCGGATCTTGGACTGGATCCGTTACGTTTTAAACTATTGGACCAAAACCGTTATACCCGGTAAACCACGAGGACCAAAAATGTAGTTAACTCAGTATAAAAAGTTACTCAAAATAATTCGCTATATTGTTATACATTGGGAACGGACACAGAATATTAAAATTATAGTATTAATTAAAGTTTCACTAAATTTGCCGGAAAATTTTTAAAAAATATAAAGAAATAAATTAATAAATTAATAGTATCCGAATAAAAACATTTTTTAAAAAAAATATTATATGAAAGTTGTGCAAAAACAAACCATAAAAGTGAAAATGTAATAAAAGAAAACGAGATGGGTAGCCCGCGCGTTGTTGCCGGATTACTTTGCAAGGAAGTATATAATTAGATCGAGTGTTAAAAGATTTACCATTATACATATTTGTTTAAATCAAAATGTAGGTAAGTATGTAGTAAATATATAAAACACAAATGATATTAAAGTGTTTATGGGCAAGTAGTAATGATATTATTTTGTTTAAAAGTAGGAAACGTATTTTCTTTTAATATTTTTTTGTTTATTTTTTTGTAGACAATTTTTTTTATTTTTAATCTTTTTTGTTTTGTTTTGTTTTATTTTGTTTTTGTTTTTTTTTTCGGTCAAACTGTTTATTTATGTGAAAGGATGGGCAATTATGGTTCATTTATGCATAGGGAAGTGAAATTAATTATAACTTACCCTTTAAATGGGTGGCCTAAGGGTACCAATCAAATCAAGTTTCATTTTAATCAAACCAAAATTTCATCTAAAACAAACACACACACGAAAAATCACACTTGTATAACCCAGAAAAAAAATGAAAAAAAAAATGACTACACAATTGCCCTTCTGCGATGAACTAGCTGCTGCTGCTGGTTCAAGCCTCGTGAGAGACATGATGCTGGTACGATTTCAAAGGGAGGTTGATGTAACGTTGTTGGATGAAGCTTAATTAAGGAAAAAAGCTAAAGATATAAGATCTCGCTTGGCAGAAAGGGATTTTGTTATTGGAGAGTCGGAGCAGCTCTTTGGGTTTGATTCATGTTTGCAGAGCATTTTGGAGCTTAACAAGTTGCAAATCGAAGATTTGAAAAAAGTGTCAATGATTTTGGTCAATGTGATGAAAAAACAAAGGCGAGTAGAAGATCTTTTGCCGTTCATCGATAAGCTGAAGTCTATGGTGTACTGATGTGTTTTATTTTGGTGTCTATGAAAATGTATTTTAGGTTTAGTAAGGTTTAAGGACCTGGATCTATTATAATATTGTGTTTTTATGCGTGTCTTATGATATATCTTGTAACCTGATGGTTTAATATTTTTGTTATGCGACATGTATTGTTTAATTGCTCCGGCGAGCCGCTGATTTGTTGTGTTAGTTTGTCCATATACTTCGACCGCATAACATTATACAAAACCTAAATAGCAGACACATAAACATACTAACAAACTTTTAGAACCTTGCAATATACAGATGGTTAGCCATATGAGCATCAAAATATGACTGAAGCTACTAAATGGTTTGTTTGAACATATTTCAAAAGTGTTCCAAAAAAGAGCTTTCACATCCCCCTACCATAGCCCACTTGCTCTGTGTCACCACAAGGATATTTTCAAATAGCAGTAGGGTCAGCAGAAGGATAATTTGAACCAACAGCNATCTAAAACAAACACACACACGAAAAATCACACTTGTATAACCCAGAAAAAAAATGAAAAAAAAAATGACTACACAATTGCCCTTCTGCGATGAACTAGCTGCTGCTGCTGGTTCAAGCCTCGTGAGAGACATGATGCTGGTACGATTTCAAAGGGAGGTTGATGTAACGTTGTTGGATGAAGCTTAATTAAGGAAAAAAGCTAAAGATATAAGATCTCGCTTGGCAGAAAGGGATTTTGTTATTGGAGAGTCGGAGCAGCTCTTTGGGTTTGATTCATGTTTGCAGAGCATTTTGGAGCTTAACAAGTTGCAAATCGAAGATTTGAAAAAAGTGTCAATGATTTTGGTCAATGTGATGAAAAAACAAAGGCGAGTAGAAGATCTTTTGCCGTTCATCGATAAGCTGAAGTCTATGGTGTACTGATGTGTTTTATTTTGGTGTCTATGAAAATGTATTTTAGGTTTAGTAAGGTTTAAGGACCTGGATCTATTATAATATTGTGTTTTTATGCGTGTCTTATGATATATCTTGTAACCTGATGGTTTAATATTTTTGTTATGCGACATGTATTGTTTAATTGCTCCGGCGAGCCGCTGATTTGTTGTGTTAGTTTGTCCATATACTTCGACCGCATAACATTATACAAAACCTAAATAGCAGACACATAAACATACTAACAAACTTTTAGAACCTTGCAATATACAGATGGTTAGCCATATGAGCATCAAAATATGACTGAAGCTACTAAATGGTTTGTTTGAACATATTTCAAAAGTGTTCCAAAAAAGAGCTTTCACATCCCCCTACCATAGCCCACTTGCTCTGTGTCACCACAAGGATATTTTCAAATAGCAGTAGGGTCAGCAGAAGGATAATTTGAACCAACAGCAGGATCAGCAGTGAGATCTTTTAAACTAGCAGCAGGATCAGAAGTAGGATTTTTTGAACTAGCAACATGATTAGCAGTAAGATATTTTGAACCAGCAACAAGATATAACTTGGCCAAATATTCACTACTACAAGCAACATGAAAACTTGTACTAGCAGGAGGAAGAAGATCCAGAGCAGTAGAATTGACTTTAGATACTTATTTGATCTTAGCTTCTTTTAAATCATGCAAGTTTTCAGAGACCAAAAACAGATCAAGCTTACTCATTTAATTTGTCCATTTATCACTCCTTGTGAACTTATAAGCACTCACAGGAGCGTAGACCGCTATCCACATGATACTTAACATTATTGGTGATCAAAATGACCTTAATAGCAACATATACTTGAGATTGTAAAAACAAGTTTTAAATAAGTGATACAATACCGACAATTGACAGAAATAAACACAAAAGACTTCCAAAGCACAATGTTCACCTACACAATCACAAACATATCAATCCACAAATTACTACAACAGCACATTTTAACTGAAATCCTACAAACCCACAAGAGAACTCTGTTTCTATAAATTTTTCACAAACTAACAAGAAATACCAAAAACTAACACAAAAGACATCCAAGACACAGTGTTAATCTACACCATCACGAGGATACTAATCCACAAATTTATACAACATCACATTTTAACTAAAATCGTACATACCATCACAAAAACTCAATATGGTGATCATAAGTACAACATTGAAGAGTAACATAAACCATTTCCATTGAAAAGTTGATGATAGGTACAACCAAAAGACTACAATAAACTTTAAGGTTCATTACATACGACACAAAAGAACCATCATAATCATGGAAAACTAGAAGGGGGTTGAATAGTTTTACGTCTTTTTAACTTGTTATGAAAAACTTTGTTTTTATGTTTTGTTTACTTTAAAAAAATTGTAGATTCGATATTATGTGAATTCAAGTCTTGCACAATATAAACAATTATAAATAATAATGTAAGTAAAGTAATAAGTAAGAGATGGAAAGATCGAACCGCGAGACAAGAGATTTATAGTGGTTCGGCTACAAGGACACCTTCCTTGCCCTACTCCAATCCCCGAGCACCTAACTGGAGAGTTTTCTTCACTATGTCAACAAGCTCCCTTATGGCGGAGAAAACCTTACACACCAATTATCACACCAAAACTTCGTGACACCTTATTCACACCTTCTACACAACTTCTTCACACCTAGTCACTACTTGATCACACCACTACTTCTTCACACCTAACTACTTAATTACACAATTTCTTCTTCACACCTATACAACTTTCACACCTAACTTACTTCACAATTTCTCTACCTACACACCTTGCTAAGCTAACTTCTTATGCTAAATTCTTTCAAATATTCACAACTAATACACAAAGAAATAGATATATGTTCTGATGCTCTAACAACTTGGATGTGAAGGTCACAACAAGTTGTAATACTTTGTCTTGGTAGATTGAAGTATTCTTCTCTTGCACTTGAAAGTTTGAAGCTTGGATCACTTTGAAACAAAGATATATGTATATATGATCAAAGGATTTTTGGAGAATAGAAATGAAGATTTAGATTAGAAAGTTTAGAGTGCAAAAGGTGAGGAAATAATCCAGGAATAGTCCAGTATTTATAGGGGAGAAAATATTGTTCTGGAGCGTGGCCGGTCCCCTTAATTTAGGGGTCGGTCCCCTTAAAATTAAGGGGGCCGCCTAATGAATTAAGGGGGCCGCCCCTCCAGAACGTTGCACAATTTTGTCTTTTTGTGGGGAAGGTTTTTCTGGACCATTTTTGCCATTTTTGGTTGAAAATTTGAATTCATATATTTATAATGATTTAAACATATTCTTTTAATTCCAAAAATGATTTTGTAAAATGTATAAAATGTTTTTTGACATTTTACAAAAAGTCTAGTGTTTAAGAAAAATGTTCCTTTGATCATAGAATGCAATAAACACTTTGTTTGTTCATACCTTAAGTGATTTGGATGCAAAGTGAATATTTATAGCTAAATACTTTGTTTACGTCATAATTTTTAGTTCAATGGGTTTGCAGTTTGTGATTATATAAACATAGAGATATCGATGAATGTTAATAATGTTTTTAGGCATTATTTATGTCAACAATCTCCCCCTTTTTGATGATTACAAAACCTGAAACTCATTAAGTCTAAAAACTAATTTTTAGACACGTATTTAGAGTTTATATTCACTTCTCCCCCTTTTTGTAGAATCAAAAAGGTTATCCCAACTATCTTCGTAGATGAAGGTAGACAGGTAGAAAGCTCCCCCTTGATGTGTGCTCCCCCTCATTCGAGGGCACCAAGGAAACGAGCTATGGAATGCTTGGCTATAAAAATTCTGTGAAGAGTGCAAGACATATATATATGCAAAGCAAGAGTAAAGCAAACACGGAAAGCTAATACATTAAAGCATTTAAGATGGTCATAGAACTGAACATCATTACAATCATTCAATATGCTTGAAGCATATTGATTACAACACAATAAAAGAAAACAACATAGTCCTAAATTGCCAAAGAGAGCTCTTGGACTTGCTTGCAACACATGGTTGAAAAGGTTTATTTGTTTAAGGGATCATAAGCTTAAAGCTTAGATGTTTAATGGAGAGGGGTATGGNGAAGAGTGCAAGACATATATATATGCAAAGCAAGAGTAAAGCAAACACGGAAAGCTAATACATTAAAGCATTTAAGATGGTCATAGAACTGAACATCATTACAATCATTCAATATGCTTGAAGCATATTGATTACAACACAATAAAAGAAAACAACATAGTCCTAAATTGCCAAAGAGAGCTCTTGGACTTGCTTGCAACACATGGTTGAAAAGGTTTATTTGTTTAAGGGATCATAAGCTTAAAGCTTAGATGTTTAATGGAGAGGGGTATGGAGTTGGGTATGGAGTGGAAGAGGTGGATCTCACAATGTTGTATCGTGTCAATGGAGGTGTTGGATGAGGACGAGTTAGAAGATATTCGATGCAAGAAATATCTTCACACAAGTAGAGGATTTGTTTTTAGACAAAGATGCAACAAGGGCAAAAGTGGGTGCGGTTTGTAACTTGATCCAAGTTGAGAGAGTGTGGTAAGCAATTTGCATAGGGTGATGATGGGGGTTGCCATTTGTTGCGTTGTGCAAAATGCATAGCATGGACATCACTAAGGTCATGGATTTGGTTGATTTCTTCATGGAATTTTTGCTATTCCGTGGCAATGTGAAGTGAGTCATTTGTTTGATATGGATGAAGAGGAGTTGTGTAGTTGGAGGTGAAGTTGTTGGAGGTGTAGTTTGATGGTTGGCCGAATTGATATGGATCATTGTAGTTGGTTTGAGGTTGAGATGTGTAGCTTGGAATGAAGGAGGATGTTTGGCAAATGTTGTATAGTTTGTAAAGTGAATCAAAGGAATGTCCTTGTGGGTTTGGAGTGTAGTTTGGGAAGTAAGTAGTTGGAGGTGTTGATTGATTACCAACTTCATTGGTTGTGATGGATTTGTTTTGAGGGCTCTTTCTTCGCCAAATGGGTGTTTTGGTCATCCTTGCTAGCCTTGAGGCTTTTGGTTTTGGTTTGTTTGGAGAAGTCATGATGTGATGAGTGGAGAGTTTGAGGAATGGGGTATTTATTGTGTGAGTATGTGATTAGGGATGGTTAATGTTTGTTTGAAGGATTAGGACAAAATATGTTTGTGAATTTTGGGAAGTGTAGGGTAAAATGGGCTAAAAAGCAGAAAAAGATTTTGTAAACTCGACCTTCAGATGGCCGGTCCCCTTAATTGGAGGCCGGTCCCCTTAATAATTAAGGGGGGCGCCTTATGAATTAAGGGGGCCGCCCATCTTGTAGTGTCCAGTTTACCAGAACAAGGTTTTCTTGGCAGAAATTTGCAGAAAGGGTTGTGTTTTTAGGTTGGTTTCAAGCAAGCTCAACTCTTTGTGGCAATTTAGTTATGTAATATACTAATAACTAAGCATGTATACAAAAACACTTAAGAGAAACAACAAATAAGCAAGACAATCTTCCTAGTAGAACTATCTTAAAGCAAAGGCAAAGGCAACTAGTGAGTGAGCAACTAGTGATGGAACAAATGTGACAATATCATTTGTGACTTTGTCCTAGTGTGTGCCTATATGCAACAAATGTGGAGACGTGATTGCTTCGACTCCTAATGCAAAGATAACGATATCCTAAGAAGCAATCCAAGTTCTCGTTAATTCGATTTTTGCTCAATTCATGAATGTCAATGGTATATATTAGNAACTAAGCATGTATACAAAAACACTTAAGAGAAACAACAAATAAGCAAGACAATCTTCCTAGTAGAACTATCTTAAAGCAAAGGCAAAGGCAACTAGTGAGTGAGCAACTAGTGATGGAACAAATGTGACAATATCATTTGTGACTTTGTCCTAGTGTGTGCCTATATGCAACAAATGTGGAGACGTGATTGCTTCGACTCCTAATGCAAAGATAACGATATCCTAAGAAGCAATCCAAGTTCTCGTTAATTCGATTTTTGCTCAATTCATGAATGTCAATGGTATATATTAGATTATATATTTTGACAATTCATGTGAGATCTCATGCATGATTTTTGAAATTTTTTTTAGCATTATTCAACAATTTAAGAAAAATGGTTTTCATGTGTTTCCTAGAAGTGAGAATTGTTTGAAATAAAATAGATTGGGTTTGAAGTGTTTATGCAATAGAAAGTTATTTCCCAATCTTTAATTTTGTGCGAAATAGAATCCTAGACTCAGATGCGATGGAAAAAAAAAGAAAATAGATTTTATGCATTAAATAAGTAATGGAATAATATTTAGTCAATTTGTTCCATCATTCCTAATCCTAAACGCAAGTGGTTAAATAGTTCACGCTTAAGGGCTTTAGTGAATATATTCGCAATTTTATCTTCCGATGCTACCTTTTCTATAGTTATATTTCCTTTTTGTACATTATCGCGAAGGAAGTGGTGACGTATTTTGATGCGCGTGATGTGTCGTTGCGGTTTAGCAGTGTTAATGCCTACTCAAGTTTTACATTTATATTTAGCCGACATATCAATAACACACACACTTAACGAGCAGTGTACCCGGTCAGTTTGTATATAATGGTAAGCAGAGTGTCGATCACTAAGAGTGGAACGTATTATCTAGTTATCCTAATCAGTATTTTAATATATAAGTTAGTTTTACAGTCTAATCTAACGAAAGAGGTTTCAGCCTGAGAGACTGGCACAGTTTGGTTATTAATTAAACAGTAAATACTAATGAGCACGAATCAGCGAATAGCATACACGTACACAGATAGATAATAGAGACAATAAGAAGACCTGTCCTGATAATTAAGCAGCTTGTCACTTGTTTTATTGCTAGTTTTATATGAAGTGTATATTAATTAAACCTTTCTCGTTGGTTTCATTATATCGGCGAGTAAACCCTTAATGATTACTTATGAATATCCTACTTATCCAAAGACATCGGATTAAATAGGCGAGGAAGGGGTATGGCAGCCCAAGCAGTGCTCAGCTAGACACAGAGGTTATCAATGCACTAATATAAATTCACCAAAGACATCAAACATATAAACTTTAATTGATGGGAAAGCAATTTTAAGTCAGGCATATGATTTTGCGTACTCACATACTACCGGCCATCTATCCTGATGAATTAAAGCTTACTATTACAATAAAACAAAACAACTTAATGAATTGAATACATGCAGGACCTTCTTACAGCTCTAATATCTTCGTTTGGGGTGTGTCTTGTGTTGCTTGTTCGTCTAAATTCGACTCCTTAGGGTTATGGTGCACACAAAATTCGTCTAGGTCTTGGGGTATTTATAGTTTTTGTCTGAGGGTTCGATGCGGCGCATGTAGTGAGCAGATGCGGCACATTGACTTAACTTCGCGTTCCCAGGTTCGAATAATATAAGACCTTATAAGCATGTGGCGGAAATCTACGCCGCATTGAACTTAGAAATACGCCGCGAAAAGGAAGACAACAGAACCTAACAAAGACCATTTCAGAACTACCACTATGCGGCATACAGTTAACACATTACGCCGCATAGACCTCATCTTACTCGAACTAGAAGAAGAAACTGGTTTCAAAGTATACGCCGCGTACCATATTAAGGTACGCCGCGTAAGAAGTTTCAGTCCTTTACCAGAAGCTTTTCATCTAAGTATGATATTGCGGCGTATCTGTTGAGTGAGATACGGCGCATCTTCTGGGTTTCGGTAGACTTTTGACATATTGCTCATTTTGCTCCATAATTAGTCCAAAATCGCCAAGTTTCACCTTTTACCTGTTTTTACTTGAGAATCACTAAAGTAAATATTAAAGCACTGATTCTCATAAATAATAAAGTAAAACAAGTTAAATAAATAGGATAAATGATGATGATAAAATGTACATATTTGAGTTCATCATATTTCTATATGTTTGTTCCTAGAGTGTTGAACGGGATTCTTACTTGAATCTATAGCACCTTTGTTATTGCAAATAATAGGGATATTTTCTAACCTAACGCCATAGTCTACGAGAGCTTGTTTCATCCATAGTGCTTGTTGACATGCCTTTCCAGCGCTTGCATATTCGGCTTCGGTGGTAGAGATAGCAAGAGCAGTTTGCTTCTTCGAAAACCAAGATGTTAGACAACATCCCATAAACGTGCAAATACCGCTAGTGCTCTTTCTATCCACGTAGTCTCCCGCATGATCCGAATCCGCATAGACGATGGTTTCTATGCCGGATCCCTTAGGATACCATAATCCTAAGTGTATAGTGCCTTTAATGTATCGGAAGATACGCTTAACCGCTTCTTGGTGAGAGGTTTTGGGATCCTCTTGAAAGCGGGCACAAAGGCGAACACTAAACATGATGTCGGGTCTACTTGCCGTTAAGTATAGTAAACTACCTATCATCCCTCTATACTTAGTGTTATCTACGGACTAACCTTCTTCATCCTTTGTGAGTTTTACTTATGTAGACATTGGTGTTTTCATGGGTTTTGAGTCTTCTAGTCCAAACTTCTTAAGTATTTCCTTAATGTACTTAGATTGGTTAAAGAATATTCCATCTTATAATTGTTTTATTTGTAATCCTAGTAAGAAGTTTAGTTCACCCATCATACTCATCTCAAACTCATCATGCATGATTTTGGAAAATTCATCACACATTTCTTGACAAGTCAATCCAAATATAATGTCGTCGACATATATTTGAACAATGATGAGATTTGGGTCTTTCCTTTTAGTGAAAAGAGTGTTATCTACCATTCCCCTGGAATAATCATGTTTAATAAGAAATGCTTTAATCGATCATACCAAGCCTTAGGAGTTGTTTGAGCCCATATAAAGCTTTCTTGAGTTTATAAACATAATCAAGTTTTGCGAAGTCAATGAATCCTGGAGGTTGTGCCACATAAACCTCCTCATTGATAAAACCGTTGAGGAATGCACTTTTCATGTCCATCTGGAATAACTTAAAGTCTAGGGTGCATGCATAGGCAAGTAGTATTCTAATAGATTCTAATCGAGCTACGGGGGCGTAAGTTTCGTCATAATCAATTCCTTCTTGTTGATTATAACCTTGGGCAACTAACCTAGCTTTGTTCCTAGTTACTATTCCATTCTCATCTACCTTATTCCTATATACCCACTTAGTTCCTATGATGTTCATGTTCATTGGATTTGGGACTAATTCCCAAACATCATCCATCTTAAATTGATTTAGTTCTTCTTGCATAGCCATAACCCAACTTTCATCTTTTAATGCTTCATTAATATTCATAGGTTCTATTGCTGAGAGGAAACAAAAGAAATTATTTTTATCTTGGGCTTGTGATCTAAGGGTTCTTTGATTAAGGCTTCCTATTATGTTATCTAATGGGTGTGATTTAGATTCC
>LBNU01033276.1:3997-15505 GCA_014162995.1 Artemisia annua
TTTCCAGTGAGAACTATGCCATATATAAGGCATTTAATTCATTAATCAATCCCATACGGATTCTACCTTCCAAGTGTATATATAGTAGTTGCTGAAACAACTTGTCAGAAGCCGCTAAAATGGAAATCTAAATGCCCTATAAAGCTTAGGTGGTTTTAACACGGAATTTAAGGTGTTAGTAATTTTAATAAATGTTACCATGCGTGCGACTGGCTAAACAAATTATTCAATGTATGGATAGAATATCTCAAAACATGGAGTTGACCCTATAAGATATGATAGTCAGTCCAATTTATCAAGGCCGCGCTCTACCCAAAGCCAAACCAATTATCTCCACTTAAAACCAAATATCATATATTAGCGGGTTATTATGTTATGGGAGAACTTTGAGCCTTACTACACATACATCGTCGGAGAACATTGTCCGGTACAGAATACTCCTCCCGTCCCTAAATAAGTGTCCAACATTTGACTTTTGAAGTCTTACTTATTCAACTTGAAACTTAATAATTCTTTGTTTATTTTATATATATACTTGAGCAAAATAATGAATGAATTGAGTTTTATGTGTATTTTATATTTGGTATATATTTTTTCAAGTATTATATAACATTATACCTAAAAATATTTAAAGATCCAAAGAGATTTCAGCAAAAAAGACTTCAAAAGTCAAGAACGTGGGACATTTATTTAAGGACGGAGGGAGTATCATTCATTAAACTTAGCAAATTTGCTGTCCTGACCCTATCAAAAATAAACTTATAAGTTACCAATTTTCTTAGCCGGTTTTCATGAAATCTATAACAACCCAAACCTTATTGATTACATGTATAGTTAGTTAATGCTTTATGGTTTATATCAAAAAAAAAAAAAAAAAAAAAAAAAAAAAAAAAAAAAAAAAAAAAAAAAAAAAAAAAAATTGTATCTTTACACTTTTTTGTGTCACTATAAAGTATAAACTATACAAGTGTAAATTGACTTTTACTTACTGGACTTTTACTTGATACTTTTTAAATATAGAAAAAGCACATAAAATTTTAATGACATTTTTTCTATACTTTTGTTGACACTTATTTTTCTTTTAGTAACACTATACAAGCTTATGTCAAAACTTTCATTAGTTTAAAAATCAAGGTTCTAGCAACATTTCAAAACTTGAGGAACACAAATGTGTAGAGTATATGATTAATACTTAAGTGCAATTGTATGGACGCCAAAATTCACCAATGGTTCAAACTTAACGATTCAATGAACAGGCAATCTTTGACTAACGAAGAAAGTAAACCATCTAAGCTGGAACATGTGTTTAGTTACTAAAATTAAAAGTCAAACAAATATCACTTGCATACACGTCACGTGACCTCTAAAGTCCTTCGTAATTTCTATCATTTTGACCCTTAAACATATCCACTTACCAAATAATCCATCCCTTTTACATAAAGATTTAACATCATTTGAGGACAAAATTTTTCTTACATACAAAGGGACTAATCTCCACCATCCATCTTTATTTGATCTAATGGATAAGATTAATCCCAACAATTTAAAAAAACCCACTTTCATCCTTTTTTTTCAAATATTAATATCTTTCAAACCGTTAATCGTTAAACGAAAAAAAATATACCGTTACGACGAACATTTAATTATCTTTCTATAGATAGGCACTTTGATATATTTTCGACAATTTTTTTTTTCATTTTTTACACGTTTTTTTTTTCGTAGCCGAAAATATCACATGTGATATTACATATCACATGTGATTTTTTTTTTTTTTTTGAACGACACATATCACATGTGATATTATATATCACATGTGATATTACATATCACATATGATATGTAATAATATCACATGTGATATTACACTAATATCACATCTGATATATAATATCACATGTGATATATCACATGTGATATTTTCGGCCACGAAAAAAAAGGTGAAAAAAACGATTTTTTTTTTTTTTTTTTTTTTTTTGTCGAAAGTATATCAAAGCACCCGTCTATAGAAAGATAATTAAATGTTTGTCGCGATGGTGTAATTATTTTTGCTTAACGATTAACGGTTTAAGATATATTTATATTATAAAAAATGGGTGAAATATTAAATGCTTTTAATCTCAACCATTGATCTCTTTTTAAATGGAGGGTGGGGATGAGTCCCTTGGTATGTAAGAAAAGTTTTGTACTTAATATAACTCGACTCTTACATAAATTACACGCCACAAACAAAACAAAGGCGGCTGAGTAGAATGTTACGGATCCTGTCCCTATTTCGACCCAACTTCAAACGATCGTTAAAAAGGACCTCAGTTGAATTAAATTGACTAACGTGAGGGCTAAACTTGTAGTTTGGGTTTTCCCTCTCAAAATACAAACCACAAGGACGATTTATGTAATTTACACTAAAAAAAAATAAAAAATAAAATAATAATAAAAACTTTTTAATTTTTATTATACGAGATTTTTTTAATTTTATTATAATAAAATTATAAAAAAAGAAAAAAAAATTTAATATTTTTAATTTTATTAAAAAAAATGATAATAAAATAAAAAAAATGTTAATTTTAATTTTATTATAATTAAAAAAAATTAAAAACTTTTTTTTTATTTTCTTTGAAATTTATTACAAAAAAATTTTGTACGCTTTATACATATATTATGTATAACGGATAAAAATATATGAAAATAGATAAAAACGTATAAAAAATTGACATTTGATAAAAATGTTTCTGTATTATTTTAAATCACGATTTTGATTCCTTTCTGGTTCGAATCATCAAAAGTGTAAAACACGAAAGTTGTCCGATGTTTTACATCAAAACGCGCGAGATTTTAACCTAAAATTGCAAAACAATGACTATTTAGTACCAAAACTTAAATAATTTTCGATCAAATTCATAACTTATACAGTTATATACTCCTGTAAATCTTATAAGTTAGAACTTATGTAAATCATCAAACTACAAGTAAATTACATAAATCGTCCTTGTGGTTTGTATTTTGAGAGGGAAAACCCAAACTACAAGTTTAGCCCTCACGTTAGTCTATTTAATTCAACTGAGGTCCTTTTTAACGATCGTTTGAAGTTGGGTCGAAATAGGGACAGGATCCGTAACATTCTAAAAGTACAGGGACCAAACCCGCTAAAAAAAGCACAAGAACAAGATCCGTAAAAATCAACAAACCACAAGGACCATTAAAGTAATTAACTCTTTGACTAATTTCATCAATAAGATAACTTGAAACAACGATCAAATCCATTCTCTAAAGTAAACGTTTGCAGGTAACGAGACAACTCTTATCCTCGATATACCAATTTTGTTAATATCGAGCATTTCTAAAGTATAGTTTTGTAAATATAATAACTTTAGAAGCACGATTCCATATAAGATGACCTAGATTATATATTTTAGAGAACACTTGTCCATACTAACATAATCAATGTATTAATTTAATACGAGTAATATAGAAGATGTGTCTTTTGTAGTTTTGTAGTTTTGTAAATGCATAAAGTCTTTAAGACTTGATGCATTTAATGCATTTAATGCAAAATGCATTTAATGACTAAAGCTTTGAGCAAAGACTTGAGGTTCACCAAGTCTTTGAAGAAAAGCTTTTCAAAAAGCTTTTGAAGCAATGCAAAAAACCTCTTAAAATGACTTTTTGAAATAGTAAAAAGCTTTTAAAAGCTTTACCCATTGTGGATGCTCTAAGGGAGAGTATCTCACAAATATATTCTTTTTCCCGTTAAGTAACATTAATGATGGCTAGACCATATGTAATTATATATTATTCTGAGCTCCTCAACAAATAAACTTTAATGATATTGTGTTTGTCCAATTTCAAATGTGTTGTCTATTATTTTTGCAAATGTTATATGAGAACATTTGCTATTACATTTTTAAAAATGACATTTAGATTTGCTACATTTTAACACCAATTATTGATTTTGATATACTCGCTATCTCTGTGTTATCTATTAGCGAACATTTCTAATGTATAATCTTTTATATAATAAAACAAAACCCCTATTGGGAATTTTTCATTTCAAAAAAATTGGAACCATACCTTATTTAGTAATAATTTTATTAAAAAAAAAATATTATTTTCTTATTAAGTAACATTTTATATTTATCCATAACACAAGTAGAAGATAAATACAAAAAATATAGATAAGATATTTAAAAAAAATATATTTTCTTATTAGGTAACATTTTATATTTATCCACAACACAATTAGAAGATAAATACAAAAAATATAGATAAGATGTAATTAGATTAAAATTTTTAAATAATTATTTCAAAAAAAATTTAAAAAAAAAACCCGCGCGTGCGCGGGCATTATAACTAGTTGTGCAATACATTAAGATATCAATCTTATCAAGTGGAAAAGGAAAAGAAGGTCAAAGCAAACTCTTACTATCGTTACATTTTCTTATTTTTTCGAACGACAACTAACTATCACATAATTTTTACACCACAAATTTATCTCATACATTCTAAACAGGAATTGAACCAAGAACGATTTAGTTGTTACCTATTTCAAACTGTGATGAACGTCTAAAATTATCCGCACATAGGTGTTCATGTTTATATTTATATTATATAGTAAATTACACCATTCTGTTTATGTTGACCGTAACCGTTCGTCCTTTGACAAAAAAATGCGTATCCGCCCATAAATGCCAAATGTTATCCATCGTTGGTTCTTCTCTTTAACGATCATTTAATTTTATCGTTAAATCTCTCTAGTAACTTTAGCAATCAGACTACTTTTCTTCTTTCTTCTCCACTTTTATCTTCGTCTTCACTCATTACCACCAGTATCCCCAACCACCTCCAGTTACCTTCGCAAACCCCAATCATATTCTTAAAAAAAAATTAGCCAAAAATTAATAACCAACCACCTCGGAAAAAAATACACTGCACATACCATATCTTCATTTATATTTATCACGTCAAAAAGGTAAGCAAGTTCATAATTCATTCTTCTTTTGAATTATATGTTTTTATAACAGGTCTTAATATCATATGTTGTCCTAAATAATGCCTTAAAACAAAATATAGTTAAAACAATACAATAGTTTAACTTTTCAAACGTGTAAATCTTTATTTATTAATAATCAAAGAATTGCAAAGTGTTGGGGATAACACTAGTTGAATGACAATTGGTGGAAACCTCTTTGAACAAGTAAACTCGAGATGAATCAAGTTTACAGAAAAACTTATATAAAGTGTCTGATTCAATCAGCGACTCTAACTTATAAGTTTAACAAAGAAAGTAAATGTTTTTCTAATGATAGATACAATAAGAACAATAAAAGCAATACCATTTACGACGGACCAACATTTTCTTATATAGTGGTATGAAGGTGTCTTGATCATGAGTATCTTGAGACGTGTCATGAATCCATTGAAAAGTACAAATATCATTTAATGTACTTCTGCTTGTAGTACTTTGTCTCAACTGTTTTGAAATGTTTCACAACAATTCACTGTCCCTTCTTCAACCTGACTTTGACAAGCTTTAATTTGAACAGCTGATTTATCCCCCGTCTTTGCTTTATTCAAATTACACCCGCCTTACTATATCTGAGAACATCAGAGCTATGCTCTGTTGGATGTTTCAAAGAGTGATCCGATATATATATATATCATAGTATTTTCATCCTCTGATATATACCCACTGAAGTTCCTTATACATTTTAGTTGATATCCCACTCAGCCAGTGAGTATGTCTTCAAGTTGTCTTTTACTTTCTTGACAATGTCTGAGACTTGAACTTAATTGGGATAGCTCGTTGAGGATGTAACTCACCGAGTCTTGTGATCAGTTGATGTTTAATCAGCTGGTTGCCATAGTGTAATTTATGATCAAATCCTGTCAGAGACTTTGGCCATTTATCGTTGCCCAACAATCTCCCCTTACTCGGATAAAATTGTATTAGGTCTGAAATTATGGTACGTAAGCAAAACAACTTCTTCTTACACATAATTTAGTGGACATATATTAACAAAGACAATTAAAAATTTATTTAGAACCATTTATCATAACACAAAACAGATAAAACATTAATATTCTCCATTTGCAACCTTTTAAACAGCTTCCTTGTAATCATGTTTGTTTACAATAGCGTACTCCATTCTGCTGACAAAGGTTTCAGCTGTCTCTGAGTCTTTCTTGATTCCTTTCCATAGAAGGATTAGCTGAGTAGACCTCTTTCTTTTCTTTCTCCCCCATTTCTCATTTTGTTGATTGAAAGAGTAAGCGCTACTTTCTTCCCCAGCGAAATGTAGCAGGAACAACCTTCCCGCAGTCGCATTAAGGATATTTTTTCTTGAAACTCTTTACTCCTTCACCTGTTGAAAAGAGATATCTTGAGCAATCGGAGAAGCACTTTGATAAACAGATTTGATCTTGACCGACTCAATTAAGGTATTAGTCTTTGTTCTATTAGACAACAAAGATCGCATTTTTTTCACTTCATTCAAATAAAAGTTGTACCCACACGGAATTCTTTTGTTTCTCTTTTGAAAAGTATAGCCGACTCATCAGCTGAGTGGTTCGCCTCTTGTCCACCTGAGTTGTTTACTTCATTTTCCGACCTGGAAAACCAATGACTCCTCAGGTTAGGTTCTCTTTCAACATAGACATCCCAATGACCATGGATCAACTTCGTTCTATGAAACAGAAAGCAAATGAAATCTTCCTCTTAGGGCGTTCAATTCCGCGAAATGGCGACCCATTTTGCCGGAGTATTCTGCTGTGGCTAGCATTGTTAGGAATGCTTCTGACCATCTTAGGCCATTCTTGATGATGGACCCTCTGGCAACACTCAGCCAGTGAGTATGTCTTCAAGTTGTCTTTTACTTTCTTGAAGATGTCTGGGACTTGAACTTAACTGGGATAGCTCGTTGAGGATGTAACTCACCGAGTCTTGTGATCAGTTGATGTTTAATCAGCTGGTTGCCATAGTGTAATTTATGATCAAATCCTGTCAGAGACTTTGGCCATTTATAGTTGCCCAACAATCTCCCCTTACTTGGATAAAATTGTACTAGGTCTGAAGTTATGGTAAGTAAGCAAAACAACTTCTTCTTACACATAATTTAGTGGACATTCATTAACAAAGACCATTAAAAATTTATTTAGAACCATTTATCATAACACAAAACAGATAAAACATTAATATTCTCCATTTGCAACCTTTTAAACAGCTTCCTTGTAATCATGTTTGTTTACAATAGCGTACTCCATTCTGCTAGCAAAGGTTTCAGCTGTCTCTGAGTCTTTCTTGTTTCCTTTTCATAGAAGGATTAGCTGAGTGGTTGTAGCAAGTCCAAATTCACTTTCTCTCTGAAAGCGTAGTTCAAATCTTATGTTAAGAAAGAAGATTCATGACTCAGGATGAGTGATGATTTGACCATCTGTGCCAGACACTCCTTTAGGAGGAGTGACGTTTCTTTCTGAACCATCAACTAGCGGTTCCTTTTTACCAGAATTTTATCGATGTTGACTCTTTTTCTCTTCCTGCCCTTCCCAGGTGCTTTCTTTTCTAGAACAGTGAGTATATGTTATGTCAGTTGTGGTGGGGGTTGAACTCCAATTTTCTCAGCTATTTCACCCAGTTGAACTTGAACGCCAGATTCTTTAATAGTTTAGTGTTTGAGTCACTTGATGTCTTTTCAGCTAGTTTATGGAGTTCAATCCATTCAGTGAATCCTAATTCATGAAGTCTGAAGTTAGGATAGACTTTGTAGTTCAGAGGTTGATAGTTTCTTGTAATCATTTATGTTATTTTGTTTGAATCAATCCTGTACTTGAACTTTGTGATGGGAAGTTCATCAGCTCTACAGTTGACTCAATTATTGTATTGCTTTTGTAGCCCAGCTCGACGTTTTTTGGTCAGAGCCTTAGTTTCTCTCAGCGTCTCTGTTTGAGCCTTTTATTGTTCAGACTTAACTTTTCCAGAGCTTCTTTAGACTTACGATTTTCATCATGAAGGTTGTGGAAAACTAGAAGGGGAGGTTGAATAGTTCTACCGTTTTTAAAATTAATTTGCTTTGATAACTATACGTGAGATCAACAATTGCAAATTATAAAACAATAATTAAAGTGCAAGTAAAGAAAGAAACGATCAAACCACAACACGGATGTTTATAGTGGTTCGGTCTACAAGGACTCGTTTTCCTTGTCCTACTCCACTCCCCGAGTATCCAACTCGAGAGTATCCTTCACTAGTCAACAAGCTCCTTTAACCGGCGGAGCAAACCTTACACGTCGCTTACATAAGATTACCGACACAAAGCTAGATGTCGAGTTCTTTTACAAGAGTACAACCACTCCCGTCACTCTATGTATTTTAAGGACTAAAATACTAACCGATCACTACTGAATAAATACAATGAATGTTTATATGAACAACTAGAGTTCACACAATGGTAAACTAACAAGCCTTGCAACTTTGCATTGAAACTTGTAAGTCTTTCGAATGAAGTTGTGATCTTCATGCATATCTTTCTAAAGATCTTTGGAAGATATAGAGAATATTTTATTTGGATTGTTACTTAAAGAATCAAGGTAAGATTTGGTGAATATTTTGATTAGATTTGGCAAAAGATTTTGAGGATTTTCTGTCAGTTCTGGCGGAACCAAATCACATAACGGGCGAAACCCTCAAAAGGGTTCCGCCGTATCCGTGGCTTGCTGGCAACATTTTCCTATAAATAGCAAGCCACACCAAAGTATTTTCTCGTCACTTACAATCATACATTATCATACATACTCTCATTTCTTATATCTAACTCATTCACATTTTAGTGAGATTCTTTTGTAGCAATTGCTTCTTCAAGAGTCATTGGTGGCTCATTTGCAGCCCTGAATTCATGAAAGAATGAGATGTCTGGAGATGATCCACTTTGCTCCATATGTGGCATAATTCTTTTGATTAATTCTGACTCATCAGGGATTGACATTATGCCTTTTCCCTTGTCAACCTTTGATACAGATGGATGAGTGGTGTTTGAGTGTTTAAAGACTCTAGAGTGGAACAGATTTGCTGTGAATTGATCATAAAGAGTGTTGTTTATAAAGATAGGTCTGATAGATTTGATTAGGATGGGTGATGGAATTGATTCCATCACTTTCACTCTCTTTTGTGCTAGTTCAGTTGTTTAGTGAACAACCACTGCCAATGAGTTGTCATCAGAGGACTCACTGGTTGTAGTTTTAGCACGTTGATGCTCCCCCTGAATATTTGCTGGAGTTTTAGAAATGGAGCTGACATTGGAAATATTCTCCCTCTCAGAAGTAGCACTGACATGTGGTGATGTTGGAATAGTATTGCCAAATCGTTCTTTCAGAATGTCAACCAATTCATGCATATCTTTGGTTGTTGCATTAACGGTAGTTGTAATGTCACAAGCTGTCTGAAGACTTTCAGCGAAGTCAGTAGGGATAGCGACTTTGGTGTTGATGACTTTTTCCATAAGATTCAACACTTTTACTGTGTGTTTGTTTGAGGTCTTGACCTAAGCAGCTGCATCGCCCACTTGATTTCGAACATATTTGCAAATCGAGGATCTAGTAGTCTTTTCTAGACGAGAAAACATTCGAGCCTCCAGAGTGTTAATTGCATGGATGGATTTGTGAATTTGTTTGTGAGACTCAAAGAGATGACCAGGAACTGATGCATTAAGACCGTCTGCTATGATAGTTGGCATGACTGATTTAATGGATTTCTTGACAGCGTTCTGAAGAAGAGAAGGAATAGTGTCTTCCAGAGACTTTAAGCAGGAAGTATTTCTTCCATTGCATCAACAACAGGCGTGGTACCTTTTCATCTAACATTTGCTCAATATTTGGAGTGACCCTTGTAAATGCTAATTGAGTGCATTCTGATTGGGTTTTGACCTTGGACACGGCAGCTTCAATTGATTGGAGTTTGGCATTGAGAGCTTTTACATCTGTGTAGATGTGGTTAGTCCAGAGCATGTTGAATGAAACTTGAGGTACCTTGCTTCTTCTCATTGCATCCAATTCTCATTGCGTGACTATTGGATCACTAATTGGAATAGTAGTAACAGGTGTTTCCTGCGATCTTATCAGCTTGTCAAGAACTGAGTCAGCTAGTCTTTCATCAGAGCTGTCAATTGAATTAGAATCAGTATCAGCTTCTGAGACGGAGAGGATTTCATCATCTGGCATAGAGACAAGATCATCAGGAAGGTCTGCGTCAACCATTTGAATGTAAGCCCGATCTTCTGTTGTCTCTAGAGTTGTATTGTATGGTTCATTGAGATCCTGCAAAAACATGTGAGTACTGTGTGACATTGGATTATTTGCACTAAGTGACTCTTCACAAGCAATCTTATTATGATCAGTTTGATCCTTAGAGCAAAATAGAGAAATGATGATATATAGTGTCAAAGGTGATTGGTTGTGGGTCCTCATCTAGGTGGGTGTGTGCTCTCCCTCTAAGAATATTGGACCCTGATGTACTCCCTCTAATCCGAGTTGTGAGATACTTAAAACATCTTGGGAATGTGATTGGGGATGGGTCCCTTTCTCAAAGATATAGTGCTGTCTCAATGAGGATTTAGGAACCTGATATTCTCCCTCGAGCCTAGGTTGTGATGTACTTAAGTAGTCATCAGGATGTGATTGTTTCGGTATGACATCCTCAAAGAGTTGTAATTTTCTCTCATTAGATATTGTTTTGTCCTAGAAAAGATCTTTGACATATTTTTCTTGACAAATCGAAATTCCTTTGAAATTTTGTTTTATTTGAAAACCTAGAAAATCGTTAGTTCTCCCATCATACTCATTTCATATTTCTTGGTCATAAGTTTTGCAAATATTTTACAAAGATTATCATTTGTTTACTCAAAGATAATATCATCCACATAAATATGTACAATTAAAACATCACTATATTTCTTATAGATAAATAATGTGTTGTCAAGTGTACCTTTGATGAACTTGTGTTGAATAAGGAAGGAATAAATAGTTTCATACCAAGCCTTTGGTGCCTGTTTCAGACCATATAGGTCTTTCTCTGTGAAGATCGTTGTAGCTCTTAGACGAGGTCTAATATTATATCTAATATCTAGGAATACATAATAACGAAAGCGGAATATTCAAACAATGAATTAACGTTATCATGAACAAGGTTTTTCATTATCATTATCTTCTCTAACAATTTAACAAACTAATTAACATGTTCTACCTTGATCAAGTAGAACATGCTATCTAAACTAAAACACTAAACCCTAGACGTTTTCCCTACGTCTAGGTTCCCACACACACACACCTTTGAGATTTACATCTTGTACGTACGTGATAAAACTAATGACCCTATGTCTCTTTATATACTAGAGACATCTAGGGTTTACAAGAGGAATCATAATACAATTAGGAAACTAAATCTTTTAAGTAAATCTTCTAGAATCTTCAAAATTCTCCATCTTTTTGTAGTTTCCCATCTTGTCACTTTAGGCCCTTCATGTT
>LBNU01033277.1:0-10280 GCA_014162995.1 Artemisia annua
TAATTCTTCCCCTCTTAAAAAAAAATTTCGTCCTCGAAAATTGAAGTCGCATAGTTAGACGGAGTCGTAGTGAATCACCAAAGATCGTCACAAATAACCTCACGCTTCGGGGAGGCTCTTCCAAAAGAATTCACAACTAAAATTTTCTCATGACTCGATCTTGACACACTTGGATAGCCCCAGGCTCTTCAATAGAATATAAATCATAACCAATCTGATTCAACGAATGCGAAACAAAGGTGTAGCAGATGACAGATGATAGATGATAGTTGGAATCCTACAAGGAGGTACACGAACCTCATAAACCTACAAAGCAAACATAGCGAGATAGTACTAAACGATAAATCTCGTCAACTCCTACCAAATTCTGAATGAATAAAGGGACTTGCCAAAGTCGAAGGAGTAAAAATCAAATCATCAACGTATCCAGAATCTCATCAAGAGATGGGTAACATAATCACATTGACGTTCCAAATCACAAATCAGAGTATCAAAACGTATCAAAGGCATAACCAAAGAGATAGAATAATCGTGCGGAATAGAACAAATCCAAGATCTAACACGTCGCGAACCAAAACTCCCTCAATGTCAAAAACGTCTAACTCTTCTGCACCTCTTCTGAAAGTGTGAACCAAAAATGCAATTCTCGGTCACGATCACTGCTGGTGTACCATGTAGCTTGAATAATCTTCTACCGAAAGAAAGTCTTCGCCGAACTCCCAAGAAGCAGTCCAAGTCAATGCTCCACTGTAACTCCACTTGTATTGTCCTTCCTCCTGTGTGTGGAAATATCTGATGTAGTCACCACCATCTTCATACCATCCCGTCCAGCTCCAGCTTCAAGACTCTATACATATTTATACAATTAAGATGAATAGAGTTGATAGATCTGTGTGCTTCAATTCAGACTGCTTCCTTCCACCGTAGAAATTCATCACCAAAAACGAAGATGATTCTCGTGTTTCTCTTTCGTCTCTGAACACATTAATATGTCATACTATGACAATTTGTCCCAGTATTCATGAAAGACACGATTGATCAATTCCATAGGAATAGTCGGAAAGGTAACCAATACAATTGGCATCACCACTCATAGAAGATCATACGAATACGAAAAGAAATTCTAGGAATATCTCACTCTTCACACAAGACATGACACGATTCAGCTCCCAATAATAAATACCATAATCATTCTCCTCCACGAATAAAACAAAAACACACAAAGATACATGAACGTTCCAAACAAATTGAATAACTCTCGAGGTGAGTTTCATCAAAGAAGTATCTTCACAGCAGTGGGGAAATCAACGCACGAGTTTCAGAACAAGGTGGTCCTAAATGATTATCAGGTTAAGAATCATGGTGTAGAATATGAACTTCACAAAACATCAAAGGTGACAAAACATAAAATGACAGTCGTCATCATCATAATACTCGGGCAACAAATCCTAATCCAAAATAACATCGAATCGAACATCTCCAACGTAAGCAGATTAGCATAACAAAATCGTCTCCAAATATCTCCAGAACGCATCGGACGAATCGAATATACACGATGAAAAGTCACAAAACGATCATAGGGTAGAATAGGTAAGGTCAAAAATCAACAATGAAGAAAGAATTAAAAGCAAGGAGAAGTCATAGAGTGTGTCGAACACGTAGGATTCATACATAATAAATTAGAATCTGAAAACCAAGTACTAAAAGAGAAGCTAGACAAGGAAATAGCTACACATAAACAATGGTTAATATCAGGTGATGATTTAGCTAGTTGTCTATATGGTAGTCAAGCTGTAAACTCTGGAATAGGTTTAGGTTTTAAAAAGTATGTTGGTTTAGAAGCTAGAAATGACCTTGGTAGAACAACACCAGCTGGATTAGCTAATTTTGTTAAAGAAGGTAAATTACATGTTGTGCCTGGACCTATTAGAGGAGAACACATGCCCATTGACCTCTCCATTACTGTAGACTTTGATGGACCACACCATCTTTATGGCAAAAAGTCAAGTGACTTGCCAGACCCTAATTCAAATTCTGCTGACTTTGTCTCTTGTTCTACCAGTGACAAGTCTTCTGACCAAGGGTCTACTGCCTATACCAGTTGTGATTCAAGTGAAAAGTCAGACCTTCCCAAGACCTCACCCAGGCCTTCACCCAAGTCTCAATACAAGCCTGTTAGAGTTGCTGCTGATGAATTAAATTCAATGACAGTTTCCTCTGAAGACTTGTTATTTAATTCTTTGCAAAAGAATGCTTTTAATTCTATCAAAAACAATTCTGTCAATGTTTGTGGTTTGAATGCTTTTAATGGAACATCTTCCACTTTGAATAAATCTTCTAAAAAGAAGAAATGTTTTGTTTGTGGAAGTAAATTTCATTTGATTAAGGATTGTAATTTTCATGAGCAAAGAATGGGTGTATGTGCTAGTCAGAAGAAACCTAGACCAATGTGGAAAAATGTTAATGACATACCATCTTATGTTCCACAAGCAACATGTAAAGCCAGCAGACACAATTCTGCTGATACACGTTTTCCATTTGTTTGGAAAAGATCTGTTGCTAGACCATATGTGAGACCAACTAGTTCTAATTTTCAGAATGGTTATTGGCCTGGATGTTTTGACTCAATATATTAGGCAGGGGATATTGGGATACTGCTGTGAAGCCCTCAGCAGGTTTTTTTTGGATTAACAAGGGACCTAAATATCAAAGAAGGTCCAAGAACAATGGTGGATCTTATACATCTACATGGCCTAATTCTTATGATCCACAAGGCAGGCTCAAGTCAGTGATGACTTGAGTCTCCAAAGTTTACTTATATTTTGTATATATTTTTGTTGTTGTAGGATCATCCTCTTAAGAGTAAAGATGTTGGCATAGTAGATAGTGGTTGTTCCAGGAGCATGCCAGGAAACAAAGAAAAGATGATTGATTTTGTACCCATAGAAGGAGGAGGCAATGTGACTTTTGGTGGAGGAGATGGTAGAATCACAGGAAAAGGAACTATTAGAACACCAAAGTTTGATTTTCAGAATGTGTATTATGTAAAGGAACTGCAACCCTTCAACTTGTTCTCAGTATCACAAATTTGTGACACAAAGAACAAAGTATTCTTCTCTAAGGATGAATGTCTTGTGCTCTCTAAAGACTTCAAACTTCCAGAAGATACTTCAATTCTGCTGAGAGTTCCCAGAAACAACAATTTATACACATTCAACATGAATGATGTTCAACCTGAAGGTGATTGTAACACCCCGACCCGACCCGGGTCCGAAGCGTCACATTATGGTGACATATCAAAGCATACAACGCAAGCGGAAGACTTAAAACAGAAGATTACAAGGGAAAATCTAAAAGTACAAAAGAAATACTAAAACTATAAAAGAAAAGAAAATACAAACTAAACAAAGTCTAATCTAATCCAAGTCCAAAACTAGTCCAGATGTAATGGGCTTCTAGTCCATGGGGTAGTCCACTAAAGCTCCTATGCTCTCTCTTCACCCAAACCCAGCTTCCAAAATAAAACCTGCCGCAGGAAAAGAAATGCGGCTGAGCTTAAAAAGCCCAGTGAACAGATATATAACAAAGCAAACGAATAATCGAAACGTATATAAGTATGAGAAACAGGACATCATAAGCTTTTGCTAAAAGGAATATCATCTGTCAAATGCATAAGAGATCAACAATCAACTGAACCAATATCAAAAATCAAAGAGGAACGAAGCATCATAGAGATATCAACGTAAGCATAATCATAAGAGAATAATGAGCACGTATGAACAAAGGCGTGTCTACCAGAGTCACTCGAATAGACACATAGAAACATAAGGAAGCCACGAGCCGACCTACCAGAGTCACTCGAATAGGTCTCATACATACATACATACATACATACATACATAATCCATAATCACATATCAAAGGATACGGAGAGGGGAGACCTCTCGGTACCGCATGGAGGAGCGACCTCCCAATCGTGAAGGAGTAGAGAAGCACCTACCCACATTCACCATACATACACATCATCATACATAAACATAAGTGCTAGGATGCATCCATACGCCCCCCATACATGCATACATAAACCGGCATAATCATATCATAAGTGCTCATAATCATATCATATCAAATGGGGACGCCGTGGATCAATCACACCTCCACAGAAAGTGTCATGCCATCGGTGCCTCGATGACACGCCCATGGTACCTCCATGAGTAGTTAGAAAACTCGGGCATAAGAAGAGACGAAGCATACATACATACATAGAATCATAGCAGCATATCTGAATCATATCATAGCATCATCATAAGCAGAGGAGTATCAAAAGAATAAGGATCATATATCAAAAGGATCATATCATATCTAGAATCATAATGAACGAATCAAGCATAAAGGAACATAGCAATGGCATAGGGAATCTTATAATGACTCAAAGATCAAGATCAAGTCATGAGAGAGAAAGCACCCTTACTGAAAGGGCAGAATATCTGTACCTTAAACCGCCAACGAAATCATATCATAACATAAGTATAGGAAGTCACTCCTTCTTCGGCGAATCTACACGAATCAATGATCGGCTTATTATTAATAACTTATTTTAAATCCGATTGCTCTTTTTAGTCAGCTTTCCATTTTTAGTAACTTTCCATTTATCGCAGCTTTCCAAAATAGTAAGTTTCCCAAAATAACAAGTTTTCATATTTATTAAGTTTCCCTGAATAGTAATTTAATACTTTAAGGTCATAGATGACAATTAAATAAACTTAAAGGTTAATAATGACCAATATAATAGTTTAGGGTTAACTATGTCAATTTAGTAAGTTTAGGGTCAAAATGTAAATTATCATAATTTAATATTAAAAATGTCAAATAAATTATTTTAAGATTTATACTATAAATTTATATTAAGAGGATAATTTTTGACCCCGTCGTTTCACAAATTATAAAACTCGACATCATTTTAGTCCGCGACTAAGTAAATATGTTTTAACTTCTTTTCGACCACGTCACAAAATACTCACACACACAATATATTTTAAATATGTGAAATCCATGCATGTACATATTTACATTTGACTTAATGTACTCATAGTTTAGGTCTCATTTCATGATTTCATGTATCCTTTAAGAACATGCTATACGTTTAAAATGAGGTCACAACAAAAGAAGAATAGAACAAAGTATGTGATATACCCTTTATACCATCTCGTTCAAAATATATATTAACCTGTTATAATTCCAAGTCTCATAATTAATTAGTAAATTTTTAACTTGCCACCTGTTGGTCTCTTATTAAATTGATTAAACATGGTTTTCTTCCATACATGTAACATTATATCGAAAAACATGACAAGCTGAAACAAGGACCGATTTAATATGAAAGAAAGACAGGTATTGACACTATGTTAACAGACTCGAATGATACTTTTTATATTAACAAGACATGATTGAATCCAATACACCATGCATGCGACAAATCACAGCCAATAACCACACGACTCACACACGATAGATGCGATGACGCAAAGGTTCTGGTGTTAACGTGACTTACGAATTCTTTTATGTACGAACGAACCGAAAACAAGTTTTGTTTATCATATACAATGTGTGTAGCTGAAGTAGAAAAACAAAACGATGATCGAATAGGAAATAGTAAAGGAAATCGAACAAGGTATTAACAATCATACCCTCGTTGCGTATCGAAGCAAAGAAACAACCACCATGTCGAATGCCAAGACCAGCCATCCAAATCACGACCACCAAAACAGCAACAAGCCTCACGTCCACACCACCTTTCACCAGCCCTTGGTACCACCTTTCTGAATCGAATGGGAGAAGAAAAGGTCCATGCCGCCACTTTGTATTTTAGGGTTTTGAGAATTTTAGGTGTATAGTTTTCTGCTAATTTTTTTCCTTGAGAGGATTTGATATAATCGGTTTATGGGTTTAGTTTGTGTGTGTGTTTCAGTTTCGAAACAAGTAAAGAAAATATGGGAGAATATACGGTTTAATGAGAAACGAAAATAGACGGCATGTCAAAAAGGAAAGTCTTGCAATTGTGTAGTGATTTTGCCGAGATTGTGGGGAGTCAAAATGGGAACTAGCGTAATTTCAGGAGCTGAAACATGGAATCCTTATCTACATTTGATGTTGAGTTCGTATGGTGAGCCCAAGAAAACATGTACGATTATTAAACGTGCACAAATTAGTTTAGCATAAGTTCTATATTCGTATATTGTTGGTTGATCAAATATTAACGAAATTAATTATTTAGATTATACTCATTATTCGCTCTTCAAAAGTTTTTTAAAAAAAATAGAAGGGTATTTTAGGTATTTTTCGCGTTCAAAAATTCCGGGTCTTACAATTCTTCCCCTCTTAAAAAAAATTCGTCCTCGAAAATTGAAGTCGCATAGTTAGACGGAGTCGTAGTGAATCACCAAAGATCGTCACAAATAACCTCACGCTTCTGGGAGGTTCTTCCAAAAGAATCTTCACAACTAAAATTTTCTCATGACTCGATCGTGACACACTTGGATAGCCCCAGGCTCTTCAATAGAATATAAATCATAACCAATCTGATTCAACGAATGCGAAACAAAGGTATAGCAGATGACAGATGATAGATGATAGTTGGAATCCTACAAGGAGGTACACGAACCTCATAAACCTACGAAGCAAAGATAGCGAGATAGTACTAAACGATAAATCTCGTCAACTCCTACCAAATTCTGAATGAATAAAGGGACTTGCCAAAGTCGAAGGAGTAAAAATCAAATCATCAACGTATCCAGAATCTCATCAAGAGATGGGTAACATAATCACATTGACGTTCCAAATCACAAATCAGAGTATCAAAACGTATCAAAGGCATAACCAAAGAGATAGAATAATCGTGCGGAATAGAACAAATCCAAGATCTAACACGTCGCGAACCAAAACTCCCTCAATGTCAAAAACGTCTAACTCTTCTGCACCTCTTCTGAAAGTGTGAACCAAAAATGCAATTCTCGGTCACGATCACTGCTGGTGTACCATGTAGCTTGAATAATCTTCTACCGAAAGAAAGTCTTCGCCGAACTCCCAAGAAGCAGTCCAAGTCAATGCTCCACTGTAACTCCACTTGTATTGTCCTTCCTCCTGTGTGTGGAAATATCTGATGTAGTCACCACCATCTTCATACCATCCCGTCCAGCTCCAGCTTCAAGACTCTATACATATTTATACAATTAAGATGAATAGAGTTGATAGATCTGTGTGCTTCAATTCAGACTGCTTCCTTCCACCGTAGAAATTCATCACCAAAAACGAAGATGATTCTCGTGTTTCTCTTTCGTCTCTGAACACATTAATATGTCATACTATGACAATTTGTCCCAGTATTCATGAAAGACACGATTGATCAATTCCATAGGAATAGTCGGAAAGGTAACCAATACAATTGGCATCACCACTCATAGAAGATCATACGAATACGAAAAGAAATTCTAGGAATATCTCACTCTTCACACAAGACATGACACGATTCAGCTCCCAATAATAAATACCATAATCATTCTCCTCCACGAATAAAACAAAAACACACAAAGATACACGAACGTTCCAAACAAATCGAATAACTCTCGAGGTGAGTTTCATCAGAGGAGTATCTTCACAGCAGTGGGGAAATCAACACACGAGTTTCAGAACAAGGTGGTCCTAAATGATTATCAGGTTAAGAATCATGATGTAGAATATGAACTTCACAAAACATCAAAGGTGACAAAACATAAAATGACAGTCTTCATCATCATAATACTCGGGCAACAAATCCTAATCCAAAATAACATCGAATCGAACATCTCCAACGTAAGCAGATTAGCATAACAAAATCGTCTCCAAATATCTCCAGAACGCATCGGATGAATTGAATATACACGATGAAAAGTCACAAAACGATCATAGGGTAGAATAGGTAAGGTAAAAAATCAACAATGAAGAAAGAATTAAAAGCAAGGAGAAGTCATAGAGTGTGTCGAACACGTAGGATTCATACATACGCGAATCTCCGAATGAACGAAAGGCATCTAACGAATGATAAACGAATCAAGAATCGAAGTTCAAAAGAAAGTGATATAACTCCAGGAAAGAAACCTATAAGGCACACTACGAAGTCTAAAGGCATCCTAAACACATGTCGCGAATCCTGATAAGTCTCCTAAGTCTCTGAAATGAATGATCTTGTAAGAGCTTAACAAAAGCAAAGGCATAAATCAGAGTAAAGCGGAAGCAAGAAAACCAATGTCTGATCATATATTTACCCAATCCTCACCGGTCATACTAAAGCTCTTAAGGGGAGAAACTTAAGGCGAGACCTTCCAAAGTTATTCCTAAAGTTTCTAAGGTGCACACCTAAGGGTCCAAATCTTCACAAGCCATAATTTATATACTACAAGTCGCAGCCTGGGCTCTGATACCATAATTGTAACACCCCGACCCGACCCGGGTCTGAAGCGTCACATTATGGTGACATATCAAAGCATACAACGCAAGCGGAAGACTTAAAACAGAAGATTACAAGGGAAAATCTAAAAGTACAAAAGAAATACTAAAACTATAAAAGAAAAGAAAATACAAACTAAACAAAGTCTAATCTAATCCAAGTCCAAAACTAGTCCAGATGTAATGGGCTTCTAGTCCATGGGGTAGTCCACTAAAGCTCCTATGCTCTCTCTTCACCAAACCTAGCTTCCAAACTAAAACCTGCCGCAGGAAAAGAAATGCGGCTGAGCTTAAAAAGCCCAGTGAATAGATATATAACAAAGCAAACGAATAATCGAAACGTATATAAGTATGAGAAACAGGGCATCATAAGCTTCTGCTAAAAGGAATATCATCTGTCAAATGCATAAGAGATCAAAAATCAACTGAACCAATATCAAAAATAAAAGAGGAACGAAGCATCATAGAGATATCAACGTAAGCATAATCATAAGAGAATAATGAGCACGTATGAACAAAGGCGTGTCTACCAGAGTCACTCGAATAGACACATAGAAACATAAGGAAGCCACGAGCCGACCTACCAGAGTCACTCGAATAGGTCTCATACATACATACATACATAATCCATAATCACATATCAAAGGATACGAAGAGGGGAGACCTCTCGGTACCGCATGGAGGAGCGACCTCCCAATCGTGAAGGAGTAGAGAAGCACCTACCCACATTCACCATACATACACATCATCATACATAAACATAAGTGCTAGGATGCATCCATACGCCCCCCATACATACATACATAAACTGGCATAATCATATCATAAGTGCTCATAATCATATCATATCAAATGGGGACGCCGTGGATCAATCACACCTCCACAGAAAGTGTCATGCCATCGGTGCCTCGATGACACGCCCATGGTACCTCCATGAGTAGTTAGAAAACTCGGGCATAAGAAGAGACGAAGCATACATACATACATAGAATCATAGAAGCATATCTGAATCATATCATAGCATCATCGTAAGCAGAGGAGTATCAAAAGAATAAGGATCATATATCAAAAGGATCATATCATATCTAGAATCATACTGAACGAATCAAGCATAAAGGAACATAGCAATGGCATAGGGAATCTTATAATGAATCAAAGATCAAGATCAAGTCATGAGAGAGAAAGCACCCTTACTGAAAGGGCAGAATATCTGTACCTTAAAACGCCAACGAAATCATATCATAACATAAGTATAGGAAGTCACTCCTTCTTCGGAGAATCTACACGAATCAATGATCGGCTTATTATTAATAATTTATTTTAAATCCGATTGCTCTTTTTAGTCAGCTTTCCATTTTTAGTAACTTTCCATTTATCGCAGCTTTCCAAAATAGTAAGTTTCCCAAAATAACAAGTTTTCATAATTATTAAGTTTCCGTGAATAGTAATTTAATACTTTAAGGTCATAGATGACAATTAAATAAACTTAAAGGTTAATAATGATCAATATAATAGTTTAGGGTTAACTATGTCAATTTAGTAAGTTTAGGGTCAAAATGTAAATTATCATAATTTAATATTAAAAATGTCAAATAAATTATTTTAAGATTTATACTATAAATTTATATTAAGAGGATAATTTTTGACCCCGTCGTTTCACAAATTATAAAACTCGACATCATTTTAGCCCGCGACTAAGTAAATATGTTTTAACTTCTTTTCGACCACGTCACAAAATACTCACACACACAATATATTTTAAATATGTGAAATCCATGCATGTACATATTTACATTTGA